>VWPU01014201.1:11353-166510 GCA_013398955.1 Callaeas wilsoni | reverse complement strand
GCCAGGCCGCGGCTCCGCGGCGCCTCCCGCCCCGCTCCCCGGCCCCGGGCTCCGCCGCCCCCCCGCCGGGAGCACCGTGGAAAACAAAAGCGGCCTTTTAATTTATTGTTCCGGGGGGAGGCCGGAGGGGGGGCGGTGTGAAAGGAAATCAAAGCCCGTTTTCTTCCCAGAAACGGCCGTTCTCCCCGGGATCCCTCCGAGTCACCCTGGTGACAACCCCCCTCTAGCCAAAGACGAACAAAAGCCGCGGTGCCCCCGGCCCCGGCGCTCCTCCGGGCCGAGCAACAGGCCGGGAGAGGCGGCGGAGGAGGGACCGGGAGGAGGGACCGGCTATTGACGGGGGAAAGGGGCAGCCCCTGCCTTGGGGGGGGACGTGGGACCCGGCCAGCGAGCGCCGTGTTTACCCTGCCATTGCTCTGAACCCCGATCTTAATCACAGCATAAGAAACCAAAACAGTTTAAAGCGTGAGTCAGCACGCGTTTTGTTCACGCGTCCTGTTCCGAACACACGGACGGTCCGGCAGCGAGCGGCGAAGGCGCCGCGCCGGCAGCAGCGCCCGCACTCGGGGCCGTTCCCGCACACGCGCTCCCGCAGCTCGGCGCTCAGCGCCGCGCTCCACGCTCCCGTCAGGAATAACCCAGGGCTCCTTCGGGGCTCGGCCGAGCCTTTTGTTCACGATCCTGCCTATAGAACGTGCGCTTCAGGTTCCCAAAATAACCAGGCACGCGGCTGCCAACACGAATACCAGGAGTTATTAAAAAATGATACTAGAGGGACCAGCGCTAGCCCCTCCACGCGTGACACTCTCCCGGCGGAGTCCCCGGGCGATGACGGGTTTATCCTCCCCTGCCTGTCTGATCCAAGTTTAGCTGGAAATCCCCGGACGATGGCTGAGCCGGCCCGGCCGCACTGACACGAGAAGCCGCGGGCTGGCGGCGCCGGGCGCACCGGCGGGTCCCCGCTCCCGCTCGCCCCCGACAGCATCCACCGCCTCTTCCCGCAGCCCGGCGCGTCACCACCCGAGCAATGACACGGAAACCCACGGAGCGTCCCCCGCTGCCGCGCACCGGCTGCCCCGCCGCCGTGCCCGGGACCGCACCGCACCGCAAATCACCTTCTTCACCACCATTTTAAAGCCCACGGACCCCCTCCCTCCTGCCCTCCTCTCCGTGGTCCGACTTCAGCTCTGACCAGAATGGAGGGCGAAATTCCCCCCTCAAGTTTCTGTCCCCTTCCCTCCGGCGGCCCCGGCACACGGGACCCGCGGGCAGAGCGAGCCCAAGGTGGGCACTTTCTTGAACCGCCCCTGCAAACTTTCCAGCCTGGCTGCGACCCTGCCGAGCCCGGCGAGCAACTGTTCCGAGGGTGTTTAAGTCCTTTTAAACCAGCTCCTACTTTCCCAGCCCATATCGATTTCAAATGCTACCTACTGGAATATGTGGCTCCATCCGTGGTGCTTCTACCCGCTGGGAAACCAGCAGCATCTTGGACTGGGGATCAACCGGCTTTTAGATCCACTTTGGCTGTATCGAGCAAACCCAGCGCCGCAGAGGACTCGCAGCCTGTTTTCTCCTTTTAGGTTCCAGACAAGTTCATCCTGGCGTTGCAGTTTGCTAATGATTCACTGTCTGTCTCGATCTGCTCACTACATTTCCATCAACCCACAGCTTCCTCACTTAGAAGGTGGAGTTTGTGGGGTTTAAGTTACTGATAGGCATATCTAAGTGCTGTGTCACTCAAAGAGGAGGAGACACACACACACACTCACACACACAGACCGCACACTCACACACACGAACGGCTCCAGGCTTAAAGGGGAAGTAACACTTTCTTCTCTACAGAATTGGACACTTCACAGATCCAAAGATTTAATTTTTTTTTCTCCGTGCATGAAGGCGAAAATTAACCAGCCTATGGCCAAAATTTTAACACACAAAAAACTGCTTAGAATGTTTAGCACCTTCCTTGTAGCGCTTCAAGTTCATTTAGTACAAAGTTGGATAGGTCAGAAAGCCACAGGCAATTAATAGATTTTTTTTTCCTTCCAAATCAAAGTGCTCAAATCACTGAAAAGAGAGCCCAAAGCATGAAGCGTAAAGGTTTGAGTTATTCTTACAGAGTGTAGTTTCCTGTCCCTTTATGACGTATAACATTCAGCACTCTTAACACAAAAGGGTTAAACTCATCTCACCCAGGTGAACCCAGGTTAGCAAGAAGGAAACAGCAGAGTTCTTTCATTTTCATCTTTTCTGCTATGTACACGTCTTTTTGAAGACAGACACAATTCCAAATAGAGAGCTCCCATAAAGCCACGCACTTCTCATATGACTATAATTGTGCTTGCTACAAGCTGCAACCTCTGAATACTAATTTTGATAGACCATCAACTGAAAGCTGAGAACCTATTCAGACCTCCTCTTGGACTGTGCAGAAAGAGCTGGGAAGAGCAAGCTGCAGGCAGCTAGGAGAGCACACTGAGTCCACAAATAATTGCTGGTATAATTTCATTTTATTACCTTGCTAAATCACTACAATTGTCACTCCTGTCCTGATAGATTGGAGATGCTAGGAACCCTGTCCCAGTACACTGACTCAATGGATGAGGTGTGGAAGACTTAGTAGCATTTGTAATAAAATGTCTAGTTTCTAAAATCATTCCTGAAATAGTGATATGAGTAAACGATGCTCTGTAAAATTAGGAAGAAGGTTATTTGAATACAACCCCTTTACTGTAACCAAGTATGTAAAAGTGGAGCCAGAATCTGGCCTCGCTTTCCTGAAAGTTTTCCAGACAGCAATCACCTTCAACTTGCAGTAAACTTAAAGACCTCCAAACCCATCTTTGTACCCTGAGCTAATAAATATTGGCAATATCAGTTCATCAACAGAGAAACATTAGTTTTTAGCTTTGCTGAAGCCTCCTGCTTGCCTGTGACAGCTGTAACAATAGGCCCACTTCCCTGAGCAGTATTTGTAGTATTTCAGTTTGCATTGTTTGGAAACTTACTGGTTTGCTTTTCTAGTGCTTTTGCCTTCTAAATTATTGAAAATTACTTTGATCTATTTTGGCAATTGAAAAAAAAGAAACACAAAAATAATAAACTTTTGTAAGTGTAAACACCCTGAATTCTACAGCCTCTGAGGACCAGATCTCAAAAGGTTTCAGTGACTAAGGAGAAGTGTATAAACATCTGATGTTTGGGTTTGCTGGGCTGTCCAGACCAAATGTACAACTCTGCCCGAGGTGCTGAGGCCCAAACACAGCATTAAGGCATCAGCATGGGATTTAAAAGAGCCAACATGCTGAGCAGGAGTCACCTAAATTGAGCAGGCTCAGTGAAGATACTCATTCATCATGCTTGAATTAAGCTCCACCTGGAAGGAGGTGCCACTGTCTGCCCAGTGTGCAATGTCAGAAACCCTCCCCTGCAGACACATGTGTGTGTAACGGCTCCCATCTTTCTCCCTGGAGATTTTTGGACTAAAATACATATGTATGGAACACGTGGGGCACACAGGGATTCACAGACTCTGTAGCTGGACCCACTGACAATGCCATGATGATGAACAGTGGGTCCACGTCAGTTTTTCTATGCAGCACCTTCAGTGCACCAGTCAAGAAGTTTTGCCATTTATGACTCTTGCCAAACATTTGAAGTTCCTGACAGATGACAATACTTCCTAAGAACTGTCATTTGCTTTGTTCACTTCATAAAACCAGACCAAAGGCCTTCCCCAAAAGGAAGATGACATGGGTAGGGTGTACAGCAGTCCCCTCTGTGCCTGCTCTGCAGCAGGAATGATGCTGCTGCCTTCAGCTGCCAAGGGGATCTGCTTGCCAGGTAGTGGTTTGTGTTCTCCTCTGTAAGCTGGGGTGTGCTCTCAGAGGGAAATCAAATCAAGACACTTTTAGCAGTTAGTCCACGACAGAACTGTGGCAACATTTTCTTTTCCAAACCTGCTGGCTTAAGCTGTGTAGGCTCTGGATGTCACTCCAGCAGCTCAGTGCCAAGTGTGCCCGTGCTGCCAGACCTGGTGCACTGGGCTGATCGGCCTGTATGGTATGTGCTGGGATGCTCAACAGCTGCAAGGACAGCTCTGGGTGTGCTCAAAAGCCTAATTTCAGGCAGTGTAAGCATTTAACAAATCCCTTGCAGAGATCACTCATTTTCAGCGATGGGTAATGGCTAAGCAGGGGATTTCAGGGCTGCAATTTTGGTCTTTGGTGATTAAATTATGAGCCCTTTCTTTAGGCATATTTACTCTAGCTGACCTGGGGGAATCCCTGGCTGCTCTGGAATCAATAACAAAACTTTCACTGGCTTCTTCAGGGCAGTATTTCATCTTCCCAGGTTAGGTTTACCCTAAGCGTGTTGCAGACTACCTTATTACTATGCTTCAGTCTTATGTTGAAAAAGTGACTTGTAGGATTCTGCAGAAAAGATGTGATTCTAATGGCATCAAGGCTGTTATGGCCATGAGGCTTGACAAAACATATTCTAGTACCTCAAATGCTTCTCCCAATGCTGGGCATCAAACCCGGGCCTGACCGGCTGTGATTAATCACATTCTTTATCAATTTTACAGTAGTTGGCCACATTTCATTTAGCATCTTTAATATCCATAGAAAATACAGTTTGCTTTGTTCCTTTATAAAACTAGTGTCATTTCTTTCCACATGGAGATGTCTTACTCAAAAGCCAGAGTCGGAGAGCTGAGAAATATTATAACTTTATCTGAAAAATAACAAAAGGATGAGAAGAGTGCCTTGAACCAAAACAAAACCCAAAAAACATAAACCAAAAATATGGAATAAAGGAAAAAATAAAGGAAAANCCAAAAAACATAAACCAAAAATATCCCAAGCAAGACCAATGTTTTTCCTTTACTCCACAGTTTTGAAAAAGCAGTATCTTTCTACCTAAGGAGAACAGTTAGCTGGAAAGCTGCAATATGCTAAATAACTGCCCAAAGTTGTGTTCACCAAGCAAAAGGATCATGCACTCAGACACAGCCCTGATGGGTTGTGTCAGCAACAAACACTGCCAATGTAAGATGGCCAAGGGCTAGAGAAAAGGTTTGCATCTTCCAGGCTGGCATGAACTAAACATGCTAAAACTGAGCACCCAGGTAACCATGATGCTGGGACTGTTCTCTCAGGAGAACTGTGCCCGACTTCCAGCTGGCCTCTGGTGTTCCTGACATCAGAAAGGATAACAGAAGTCCGAGCAGACAAGGGCTGCCCCGCAGCACGTCTTGTACACTGAAGGGAAGCAGCAACTGAGCAGCACAAGGATTCACCACAGATTCACTGAAGGATTCACAAATTTGCCAGTACCTCAGAACCAGATGGATGGCAAGCATGTGATGTTTTCTACTTGCACATTTGCAACCTGAAATCAGGTGAAATCAATGGCTTGGGCTAGATGAACCTTCAGTTGGACTAGTCAGTACTGCATTTCTTATGCTAGATCAGATCAGCAATCCAGCTAATTTGGCACCTTGTCTCTGACCACAGGCAATAGTTGATGCTACAGAAGAAAGAAAATAAACTTTTACTGAACAATTGCAGGACAAATTGCAGGTAGTGGTGCAAGCCCTTAGCAAGTTTCTTTTTAAGCAAAGCCAATCTGTAACTGGCTGATGCTCAGAACCAGGAAGGCTCACGTCCTTCGGGTACTTCCCCATAGGACACTGTAATAAACTGGGGATGAAATTACTAATGCATGCAAAATTTCAATTCATTTCTGAAAGTCACGATACTATCAGCATCAGTAACATCATGTTGAGTAAAACAGCATCTCAGGTCATTTCTGAATGTGTTTAATTGCATGTCCTTTTTCATAGAATCAAACCGTTCTTTGATGCTATGGGTTGGGTTGGAAGACACCTTAAAGACCATTTACCTCCGACCCCCTGCCATGGGTCGGGACACCTTCCACCAGACCAGGTTGCTCAGGACCCCATCCAACCCCACTGTGAACACTTCCAGGGATGGGGCATCCACAGCTTCTCTGGGCAACCTGTGCCAGGGCCTCAACTCTCTCACAGTAAAGAAATTCTTCCTAATATCTAATCTACATCTACCGTCTTTCAGATTCTCTCTTTTCAGTCCTATCAATACATGAGTTTTTCCTACTAGAAGTATATGGAAAATACCTAAAAATAGATAAAATGCGTCAATAAACAATTTAAATTTACTCAGTAATGCTCGCTACATTGAGTTAATTCTATAAGTCATATAGAAAAATATATGTATATGTGTATAATTGGTAAGGTATCAATTCAATTTTTTTAAAGAAATGTTACTTTTAGGAAAATAAGCTTCAAGGAAAAAAGCTTTTGCTTGTATGCAGCTAACGAAAGGTTTTCAGCATGGTATTCACACTGGACAAGAAAGAAGAACATGTATGATCAACTTTTTATGAGTCCTTCAACTTCCATAAGTCATTATTTACATGAGTTCCCATGGAAGAGTCTATAGGTAAAATCATCAAAGGATGGATGGCCACACTAACATTTCAGCACGTACATGAACTACTGTAGAAAATTATATAAATGAAAGTGAATTACAATTTTGTCTTTTATACAGAAAAATAGACACCAATCTAATCTCTCTGCTTAGGAGTTAAGAGATGACAACTCTATGAGTAACTTCTTCATATTTTCAGAAAAGTACATGGCATAAAGTGTCTGTCTGCTACTAAAGTATCACTTGAAATCAAGTTGTTAAAGTTTGCTTAGTTGCCAAATGCTTGTTTCAGATTGATGTTTTTTGAACTTAATTTTTAAAATCAGAAATCAATTATTTGCATAGCTCAGAGATCCACTTAGGCACATGCTAACATTATGTATGAGTGTCTCAGAAATGGAAGGGATTACCCAAGTGCTGAGGGAAGCACACAGATGATCAGAGTGGTGAAATGCTGACAGGTTGCTCAGAGGGTTGGTGGATGTCCCATCTCTAGAGCCTTTCAAGGTCTGGTCAGACAGGGCTCTGAGCAACCTGATACAGTTGAAGATGTCCCTGCTCAGTGCAGGGGGTCTGGACCAGATAACCTTAAAAGGTCCCTTCCGACCCAAACCATTCTGTGATTCTATGAGCTGTTCTTGTAGAAGACTTACAGACATTTCAATTCTGACCATCTTGCAGCTAATAAGATTTTCCATTAAAAGCACAGAAGCTGATACAAATGAACATAATACCACATTTAATAGCTGTATTGTCAGCAACAATACATTGAAATGTTTGATAATTAATGACATTTCTCCAATTCTGACTTGTGCATAAAACATCTTCCCTCTTGACTTGTGATGTGTGGCTGCTGCTGGCTCTGCCCAGCGAGCACAAACCCTGTGCTGGGCTGCAGATGTGTTGGATGGCAGGTCTGAGGCTGCTGCACATTCCACCTGCAGCCTCAGTTACATCTAAGAATAAAAGGTGTCATTTGCTGAAGTGACAGGTACCTGCAAACACCCAGGCATTGTTTAAACGAGCCCCTGTCACTGCCCAGGAGATGCCTTTTCTCCAAGCATTACGTTCAGCACACATTTATCAATTGCTCCAGCAGCCAAATGGGCACAAAACCAGCTCCCAGCACGTGGAAGGGGTATTGGATCAGGAGCAAACAGTGACAGGCATCACTTACCAAATTTCCAGGTTAACAACAGGCCTAGGCAATAGGACACACTTATTTGACTCCTGTACCCGACTGCAAGTAAGACAGCACTCAGAAGATGTAATAACACAAACAAGGCTTAGCAATAATTCTAGCCGTGCTGTTTCTCACTGCTGGATCACACAGTTCCTACACAAGTGCAATGATCAGGGACATACAGACCTGCCTCAACCCCTCTAGAAGTCAACAGAAAGGCAGAATCTGACCCATACCTGATACAAGATAATCCAAATTGCTTTAAATATCTAAGCTTGAGTAAATGGTGCTATATTCACATAATTTTGCTTTCCTCAGGAAACACTTTTTTCCTTAATTCTCCTTTAGTTTCTAAAGCTGTCCTCTCTTTCCTAAAGCTATTTTTGAAAACATTCTCTATTTTACGACTGTCAACGTATTCTTTCCATGCCAGATACATGGCAAAGTTACATATTCTTCAACTCAAAACAATTTACATGAATATTCATAAACTACCTGATGGCAGAATTGGCCCTGAGATTTAAACCCATAAAGCTCACAGAAACAAATGTTACCCTCTTTCCTTTGTCAGAGATCCCTTGGATCATGCTTAGAAATTATACTTTTATGCAGTTGTCAAGAAAATGCATAACCAATGCGTGAAACATTGTATGTTCTGTTTATTAAAGAAGAGTGTCTGTGATGATACAGATATTCAGCCAGACTAGGATGCTGCCAATGTCAGTTTGTGATTTACTAGAAATTATTGATTTCAATTCTTGGTTTCCCTGGGCTACTGAGCATATCCTGTCATATAAATATGCATCCGTTTGCTAGAGGCTGCAGCCTTCTGTAGAAATGTATGGTGTCTCAACTAGTGTCAGATTTCTTGAGCCAAAAAAGAAAGCTTTACTTCCCTTCAGTACAGGAATGAATAGAAGCTATTAAGATACATTTCTATGTCCAATATGATATCAAGAAAACGATGGCATTCATCCAGAACTGTACATTCTGTTATTCAAATAAATACGGCAGCACAGTCCTGAGAAATTGCGCTATCACTGTCCCCCAAAGGAAAGTACAAGACTGCTAACCTCAGACTTCTCATATAACTTAGGAAACAGCCTGAACTAACTACTTTTAGGTACGTATAACTTACGAGTCAGTTACACAACATGCAAGTGCAAAAGGATGATGAGCATAGTTACTCTTTGTACATTAGGGCCAAGAGTGACAGTTGAATTGCCAGCACCTGTAAAAGGCAGAAAGGAGAATGCCACTGGGAGCCCTTGGGAGCTCCAGCATGTGTGTCCTCTCAGACTGTCCCCCTCCCAGGACCCTCTTTTCTCCTGCCCATCTTCTGCTCCTGCTCACTCAATGCATTCCTGCACAGTGTTTCTTTCCTTTAGCTCTACTACTCCTTAAGACTTTCTCTTGGTCCTTCTGCTGTGTTCACACCTCTAATTCCAGCTACCCACTCTGCTGTCTTCCCTTTCCCAAGGGAAGTACTCCAGGGTGGAAACAGGTTTGTCTCTCACCTACTGCTAGAGCTGCCAGGATGTGCCACAGGGTACAATGGCATTTGTGGAATTTGGTGAAAGATGCTGACAATTCTGCTGCATGCAGAATTTGGTCCATACCCATCTCAGTGTTCATAGAAGGGGTTTGGTTTATATTTTTCTCCAAAAAATCTCCCTGTTTTACCATCACTTTTCTCAAGTCAGTTGCATGCCCTAATAAGTTCTATGTTTACAAAAAATACAAAATATTCAAGGCTGACAGTGGTGGAAGAAATGACAGAATAAACAGGAGAGCATTTTCTTTTGTCTTCTCACTTGTTTATGTACAGTGCAGAATAGATTAAGTTTGGGAACAAGGGAACAGGGCACAGCCTCACAGGACCAGCCAGTGTAACCTTTGCAGGTAGAGACTGCGAGAGGGTCACGAATCAGCTTCGCTCCCTCCCTGCTGCTGTGGCTGGTGCAGCTGGGACAGGGAAAGCACTCTCAGAGAGGTGATGGTGAGCATCCTGCTCTGCCTTCCAACTGTACCTGCTGCTGTTTGGAGCAGCATCCCCTGCAGTTTACCGACATTGAGGGAAGTTGGGTTTTGCCATGGCAGGATGGAAAAGGTGGGAAGCAGCTTGCAGCCGTGGGGGATGTTGCCTGGCTGATGCCCATTTCCCACAGACACAACAGCCCCACAGAAGAACAGTGACCACCACATTGTGAAAGAAGGAGCCCTCTCATTTGGGGACAATTTTCAACTGGCTTGGAAATGAACCCCTGAATTCCTTTTGAGCACTCTGGCTCTTCCTAAAGTATTTGAAAACAACTTATTGCCAGATTATGGTGAAATCATCTTGCTCTTGCAGGAAAAAGAAAGGAGAGAGAAAAGGAAGCACTGCAACTTCCCAAGCCACTTCAGCATTAATAGCAGTATGATCCCAAATCAATGCAGAGAGGCTGACAGCAACAATAAGTGCTAACTGCTTAGCTGAAGGGGCTGTTTAACCTGGCTAGGAAAAGTTATTTCTGCCACAGCTATTTGAAAAAAAACATTGGCAATTAAATTAATTCAAGCATATCCTCTCTTTTCATGGGAAAAATGCAGAAAAAAATCCAGGCAGAGAATGAATGGCATCTAGATTAATGAGAAACTGCTCAAGAAGAGAAAAATAATGGTTTTCTAAAGTATATTCATATTACATTCTGTGGTAGCACCATATGCTAGTTTCCTAGATGCTGGTAATCCTGATGTATTTTTATCTTGGCTAGTACCAAGGAGGGAGCTGTACAAGGCCAAGTTCTTCCCACATATCCATGTTGAAAGCAGTTTACCTTCGCTCTGCGTTGTGAATGTGAACCAAGACAGCCATGCAACTGCTTCAGAGTATGCCTTTATTTTCTGGCTGTATCTGACTGGCTTTTAAATATCATCATACTGCATCTCTTGAGTCTTTTATGAAGCCTCTTTTTCAATGATAGAGCTGGAAATATTGGACTTAGAAATCACAAACCTCTATGCTTCAATTTAAGGGTCAGATTCACTAATTAGATGCAGCAGGAGACTATAAATTGTTCACGTTCCAGACAGAAGAGAACAACAAAAAGCCATTCTGTGTTAGTGAGGATGTATTAACATATATGTAGGACTTCTTTCTTCTCTAAGTTGAACAAATATTCCTTAATCAATCCTTAGAAATCACTTCTGAAGGTGGTGGCATTCTTCCATTATTAGACAGGGAAAACAGCTCAGACTGTACTAGAAAAAAGAACCACCACTAATTAACATTGTTTAATTGGATAGATTTGAAATATCTATAGCACAGGTGACTCTAACCCTAGCCTGCTGCTGAATTATTGTACTAGCAGTCATGCTGCTCTGCTCCAGCTGCATCTCTAGACACTTAGTCACAGATTTTGATACAATTTCTGGTGCAGTGATTCTGAGGCTTTTGGGGAGTCAGCAGTCCAAGAATGAAAGTGATCACACATTCAAAATTCCCATTATTTTGAAGGTTTTGGAAAGATGCTGGTATGAGCATGTATCACCATTTCCAAAGGGGCCATGGAAAAGTGTTTTCAAGACAGCAGGATTGAAGTCAGTGGCAATGAAATGGAGCACAGAGCTCGGAGCAGTTTTCTCGGGTAGGGCTCACCTGATACAGAGCAGCCTAAAGAGGTAGGGCAAGAGGCAAGTGCAACCTTGAGTGTAATGCCTAGGAGGGAAGCAAGCCATGGTATGTCCCAGCAAAGCATGGAGAGCCAAACAGCCCACAAAACAAAAAAATAAAAAAATTTGTCTCTGTCAGTTAGGGATTCCAGGAGGAAAATCCAAGTGTCCCTGACCATCTAGTTAGCAATTCATGCTATGCTCATCAGCACGGTATGTGACTCCCTGTGACCACACTGCCTCTTGGTAACTTCTCGCCACTCTGAAGATAGGTGTGGTAGCACTTCGGAGTCACTCTGGAAACCAGGAATACACGTTTGGGAGGCATCTTTTATAATTGGCATGGCTGAGCTGCAGCTCTGCCTCAGGCAGAAGGTAGACTCTGTCTCACTGGGGGTGGTGAAATGAAATCTCTTAGCACAGAAAGAACACAGAGCAGCTCAGAAGCCTGGAGGAAGGGGCTGGCACCTGGGGTTGCACAGAACCTCCTTGTGAAGCAACTGGAGGGAATTTTTTTCCCCAAGTGAGGGAACGGTGCGGAGGATGTTGTTGCCGAAGTCACCAGTGAAGTAGGGAAATTGAAATAATGAGCTACAGGAATCTTTCTGCATTTTGGCAAGATTTGAATCCACAGCTGTTTATAAAAATGTAATTAGTGGCCTGTCAAGCACTTTGAAGATGTTCTGAGTGCTAGAAAATTGTGATAAACTTATTTTTCTGTGTCTCTGTGTCTTGTGGGCGATTATTCAGTCAGTGGAGTTGTTGACTGGAAGACTCAGCCAAACAGTGATCGGGCTTCTAAACTATTCAATTACCTCTAATGAAGAAGGATCAGAGAAACAACCCTTAAACACCTTAAACAGAGCAGCAGTATTAACACACAAAATGACTCTCAGGAGAAACCTCCAGACACTTGCCAAGGTTGGCTTTGGAGCCAACTGTGATACAAATGCATAAAATATTAGTTCCTTAATGGTTGTGAAGTGTTGCTCTTTAAAGGTTACTGTCTTCCTGTCCAGACAAGGCTGCAGTGGAATGATGAATGAAGCGATCCATAAATCTGAGGTTTTCAAGCACCTGCAACTCCCATTGGGGTCAACAGGAATTTTGGATTACTGGGATTTGGCCAGTAAAACCTGACTCTGCATGAGATTAAGAATCCCCAGGGCTATTGGCCTCGTCAGCCCCAGTGTTTACCTGATGAAGTACTTGGAATGACGGCTCCAAAAATGCTGGTTATTTGGATGCATGCTTGTGATGGGAGACTTGAACTCTAAAGCACAGAGACCAGGTCTGTGCCAGAGAGGCTGCCTGGAAGTGGAATTGGGAAGAAATCTCTCTGTGGCTGGCAGAGAAGCATAGTGATCTCTGCAAAAAGTGCAAGACAGGATTCTGCTTCTGAGGGAATTTCTCTCTCTTCTCCATTACAAGTCTCACCATATACAAAGAGCTGACTTGTTATTGGAGCTCAAAGGAATGAATGAGCTCAAAAGAATGCGACGAGGAGAGAATGCTACGATTCCACTGGGAAGAGCTGCTTCTTTTTCTTTAACTTTTCCCTTCAGTTAATATTTTACTGTGGCCTTGGAGCGCAGTCCCAGCGGAATGCCTCTGTCCCGCGGCAGCAGCGGACAGTCGGCTGGAGCACAAACCCTGCACCTGCCTGTAGCTGTCTAGAAGTGTTGTGTGTGTCTGCATTTTTGAAAGTATCTCACGGTTTTGTTTCCTGTGAATGTGCATTCAGCCCTGCACACTCGTGAAATGCTTAGCTGGGTTTGGGAGCGTGTACGCAGCGGGCCACAGTGGGGGATGGGGCAGGGGAAGAAAGAGGGGCTGTAAGGCAGCTTGAGAACTGATACCGTGCTAGTGGGAAACTTCTTTGTGAAGGGAACAACGCTGCCAGGTTTTGGCTTAAAGATTCTCAAACACTCCAGCAGCTTTAGAAACCTGAACATGTCCTGGGCTCAGCTGTGTACAGACACAATGCTGGGGAGGAGCCCCCGTTTAAAATGGTGCCAAGGGCTCCGACAGCTTCTGAAATTCCAGGATCAGGCCCTAAAAATAACAACACGTTTGACCCAACATAGCCAGCAGAGCCAGAGGAGATGACAGGCTGCACAGCATAGTTCTAAGCCAGCTTTCCTGAACTGCAAACCCATTAAATACTTAGGTGGCCATATGCAAATCATTTAAATTCTGTTTCTCAGAAGAACACCATGGTGTACAGATGTGCTTTGTGCTGAGATCCTCATCCTAAGCTTTCAGCAACTATTTATTTTAAACCAGTAAAGGACTTAATTAATGGCTAATTGTGAGCTACCTTTTTTTAAGGGTATTTATTTATGAGGGAGGAGGGGGAGGAAGCAGAAATGCAAAGACCTTAGTTTCTGTCAGAGCAAACTCACATAGAAGAAAACACACATTTTGACTGTACCAAAGAAAACCCCACGATTGCTCAGATATTTTCAACCCCCTCCACGGGTACCAATTTGCTAATTCAACAAATAAACAGCCCTTTATGTAGGAGCTGCCTTGTGGACACTGTGAACACTTTAGAGACTAGGGCCCCAGATCTTCTTTTCTTAATGTCACTGTGAATTTGCTTGTGGAAGTGTATGACACCATGCGCGGAGCCGAACAGCTGAGCTCATGCTTCAGGCATTCTCCCAGGACCGGGGGGGAGGGGGCTCTCTGCCAGCTCTCGGCCGCCTCTCCCCTCGCATTTACACACACACAAATCATGTTATCATAGTGAAAATATGTAAGAATTCCAGGAAGCAGAGGAAGTTTGTATGTTGACCTTAATTTATTTTTTTCCAGAGAAGATCACTCTGAATGTAAAAAGGACAGTGGACGCTAGCTAAATTCATTTGCAGATATTTCAATTTTCACTGCAACACTTTCTTCTGCTGTATTTTGTCTTTTAGGATTAATGCTGCTTGTATTTTATCTCATGTGGCTACTTTGACTGAGAGAACTGAAATCGCTTTGTGAGAGGTCTATGGGAACTATTTGGACCCTAAAAAAATTGGTAAAGGAGGTTCCAGTGCATTCTGGTTTCTATTTTCCATTGCAGTACAGTAAAATTGGGTGAGACTGCTTCTGGAGGGGAGGGAAGGAAAGGGTGGATAAAAGAGTGGGCTAATGCATTAGGCTTTGGCACATGGAGGCCTGGCTTTATTTTGCTTTACAGTTCTGGGCTGGAACTCTTAAAATGCTGATCAGTTTGGCCCCAAACTCAATTGCACTTCTAAAAACACACTTAACTTTAAACCTGCAAACGCCTTTGGAAGACTGTGGGACCTTGGAAGGTGCTGTACTGGGAAGTGCAGTTACCTGCACTGGCTGGTGCACAGCATCTTGCAACATCCAAGCATTCCCAGCAGCTCATCCATGATTCCCTGCCTCTCTCCCTGCCACCAGCTCATCCCAGCCTCCCTGCTCCTTTCATGAGTGCTCACCCCTGTGAGGCTTTGCACACATTCCGACAGAGCCATTCCACCACCCCTGGGACACTGATGCAGAGCCAGGGAAATGGTGCCTGAGTCACCTCTCTCCATATACTATGGACAATGGGCTCACACATCGACTTGTAAATGGCAAGTAAAGATACCCCATTCCTCTTAACTGGCCAACAAGGAACCCAAGCATGGGAAATATTTCTGTTTAACTGCAGGGGTCAGTTGTCCCTCAGCCTGTCTGTCTCCATGAGGAACACCAGCCATGCCTGGTGGAGCACTGGCTGTGCCCTGTGCCCCCCAGCACACCTGAGCTTGTGTGGTTATTCCTGAGGAACCCCATGCCCTATTGTGTGCTAGGGCTCTCCAGGTTTTGTAAAATATGCTTTGACTGGCATGTTTAACTTGTAATATGACTGGGCATTAATCCCAGACACATCTTGAAGAGTTTGGTTTGAGAATTTATCAGATTGCTTAAGATTTCTTTGCAAACTATTTCATTCCTTATGTTTCTCTGTTGCAAACTTAAGCTTGAAGCCTGATTCAATTTTAAATGAGCAAGCCTGTTCTTCGAGCTAGCAGGCAGCCTGTGATGTATATTTGGGCCAGGCATCCCCACCCAACAGCTCTGGTCAAACAAGTAGGGCCATCACAGCAAAATCTCCTGAGCAGCTCAGTGTCGGCAGGCTCCCTGAAATCAAGGGACGTGTCACTGAAGCTGTCAGTGTAGGACTTGTCCCACAGAATTTATTGCTCTATTCAAGTTTTTCTTTATTCTTTTCTACAGGTTTTCTGAATGCACTTCTTTCTATCTCTTTCTCTCTGCTTGCCCCCCATTTTATTCTCTTGTCACATATTTCAAATACACACCTGCCTTCCCTGCCTCAACTCTGGAGGGCTCAGGCAGAAGGTGGCAGGGAAAGCAGTATTTGAATTATATTTTGGTTTTCAGGCTATTCAGACATAGAAGTAGGCAATGCAAGCCTGCTACTTTGCATGTTGTGGCGCTGAGGCTTTTTTCTTTTTAAGCATACAACCCCCTACCAGCTGCAGTCTAGATTTACACCATGGGGAAGAACGCAGCAGAACCAGATTGGAGATTAATCAAAGCAAATTCTGACCCGCTGTTACATGTGTCGCAAAGATTTAAAAAGTAAAAATAAAAAACGAGGAGGCTTTGCTTTGGTAGTAAACATTACAACAAAAAGGCACAACTTTCCCAAATATGCTGTGAGGAGAAGACAGATGCTTTCTAAGGCTTCTTGGTGTCTCTGGCCATTGCTGTGGAGTCGTGGCTGCCAGCACGGGGGCTGCTGGGGCTGCTGGAGCCTGCCCCCAGCACGGGAGTGCCTGAACCCCACTGGGGCTGCCCCAGCAGGCTCCAGCACTCCTGGCTCCAGCATTCCTGGCTCCAGCACACGCTGAAACACCCAGCGCCTTCTGGGGTGTCCGAGGCAGACTGCAGAGCCCAGCTCACCTGCCTCCTGCTCACTGGGGAAATTAATGATCAGAGGTTTTGGTCTAAGTTAACCACACTGCCCAGGAGAGAGCCAAAAAAACCCCTAGGATCTTTTCTACACAGAAATCCCTTCTAGTCACTTGTTTCTTACTCTAAATTGTATAGCTTTTGAATAATAATAATAATAATAATAATAGAAAAAGTCACATACAATGATGAATTATCAGTCATCCTGAAATGTGACATACTCTTCAGCTTTTAGGGGTATTTTTATTCTATAAGGATTACAATCAGGTGAAAGTTTGTAGTTAGCAAACACTAGAGTAACCCTGCTAGTCTTCATTAAGAACATCTACTTAAACTTTTGGGCTAACATCCTCAAATGGCATAAGCTAGCATAGCTCCATTTAAGTTAATGCAGCTCTACTTAGCTGCATCTTCTGGGGAGCCAGCTTTTGCTTTCTTGGGAAGAGAAAAAAGAAAAAAAACCAAAGAATTAGTAGGTGAATATTTTATATTTTTGAAAAATATATTCACAGGTGGGACAAGTAAATCACTGTATTAAGAGGTAAGAACTGAGAAGATACCAGGACTTGTGAAAACCATCTGTATCTAGAAGAAGGAAATGCTCCCATCCTTACTGGCCTGTATGAGATATTTTAAAGACATCACAAATGGTTTCAAGTATCTTTCTCAGCAAAGACATGGCTGAATTGGCCCACGTGTGTAATCAGGGCAGGGTTATACAGTAAGGCCCCGATTCAGCAAAGTGCTGGAGCACACCTTCAGCTTTTAGTGCATGAGTGGCTTCATTGAAGTCCTTAGTAATTACATGTTTTGCTGAATCAGGACCTGAATTTATTTGGGGCAGGAGGACCTTAATATCTTCCAAGGAATTATACTTATTAAAGGGGACAGTCTATAAATTAGTGTTTAAGTTAAAATCAATTTCTAGATAATACATATCCCTAAAAGACAGATTGTTAGTTTGTATGAGCTTTGTAACAAAACTTTAATTAAACCCTTTTTAAATAAAACCTGTCATACATTATACTGCTAATTGACTTGACCTGGTACAAAGAGGACTCTGCCAGCTAGAGGAGACTAAAGGAGATTATTCTGTCTGGTGCTGCAGTGATTGTGTGTTAATAAAATTTATTTCTGCAGTCTTGCCCAACTCCCTATTGTGTATTCAAGAAATGTGTGGGCTCGAAGCCAGTCATCACAAAGCAAAAAGTAATAAAACCTCAAAAGCTGACTTTTTCTACCTTATTCTGCTGCTTTGCTGTAGCTCAGAGTACATGGTACAGTCTGCTTGCATGCATATCTCAGAGTTCTCTTATTAAATTATTTTAATTTATTTTTTTCAATTATGTTAAACTCTGCACCTTATTAATGTGAGCACAGTAACAAGTGAAGGACAATTAAAGGATCCAAAAAAGCTCAGTGATGAAACAGTCTGGGTGTGGCAATCATATTTTATTGCCACTACACTGATTACATACAATATAACACATCTAGCAATTAGAGAAACATGTTAATCCTCCTGGCCCAGACCTATTTCACACAGAATTCATTTCAGGGGGCCAAATTCTTCCTTTACCCTCATGTAAGTAAATTTGAAATATCTTCTTGCCAATCAGTAGAATCATTTGGATTGACATTCACGTAAATGACAGCAAAATACGACCCACTGACTTCACAGAGTTATTCCTGATAGACGCTGGGTGCAATCACAAAAAAGTAATCACAAGAACTTATGCAAGAAATACATGGAATAAACAGGAGGACTTGGAAGTTTTAATACGTGCTCAAAATTATGAATTAATTGGCACAAGAAACTTGTTGGGATAATTCACATGACTAGAATATTAATATATCTAGTGGAGCTTGTTCAGGGAGAAGGACGAAATGCTGTCCACAGACACATTCATCCCACAGTGTAAAACATGGGAAGAGATAACCAGTTGAAAATCCCTAGCTAATAATAACAGAGGGAGGGAACACAGGTGCTGTCACGATGGGGGGAGGGCGGTGGGGTGCACAGTGTAAAGCCACGAAGAACAGATGGACAGAACTCCTCCTTTTGGAGGGCAACAAGATGAATCATACACACATCCAGGCCACTGGGCTTGGAGACGATGCAGGCACAGGCAGGAGGCTGAGGGAGATGCCTGCTGGGACACAGGGATCACGCGACAAGCTCCACGCTGCCAGTGGCTTGCAGGAGACAAGGCTGGAGAAGCAACTGAAGGGAACGCTCTTTACTCTTCATTTTAGGAGTCAGGAGAAACAGGTTTAAAAATAAGCAAACAGAACGCAATTTGGTGACAGTTATCATGGAATGAGAAAACCCACTGCTCCTGGAAGGGAAAATGAATAGCAAATAGAAACAATAGACTTGAAAAAAGCCAGATTAAATAAACGCAGAGAATTTTAAGTATTATCTCATGTGGAATGCACTCAGAGTAGCTGTTAGTTCCTTAAAATAGTTCTATTAACAGCATGAGTGCAAATTATCCCAGAGCAGCAAAATCATTTGAAGTGTTGGAAGAAACCACCTTAGCTAAATCATGGACTCCTCTTTGACCTCAAACACCAAGAAGGCATAGAAAGTTGAACCTAGGTCAGATTACTGAAGACCAGGAGGAAAGAAAAGAGAAAGCGTAGGGCCCAAACCACAAAGGTCAAATGAGAACACATTGGTGCAGAAAGGACAACAAGAAAACAGGATGCAATCATACTTCATAAGGAGAGGAAGATGAGGAAAATGTGTTGGCCTTCTATTGAACAAGGCAGGGAAAGTTATTGACAGGTGATGCTGAAGAGGCTGAGGGCTTGAACGTTTTTCTTGCAATCTTTACCATAAAGGTCAAATGAGGTTAGGTGGGAAAGAGTGGTAGTGACAAAGAGGTAGAAACACAAGTGAAATCAGGGAAAGAACAGATTAAATAGTGCTTAGATAAATCAGATCTTTCAAATTGGCTGGGTCAGATACAATTCATCCTAAAGTACCCTACTGGACTACCTGAAGCAATGTCAGGGCCGTAAGTGGTTTTCTTGGAGATCTTAAGGGATATGGGTGAATATCCAGAAGACAGAAAAATAGCAGATAGTGTGTTTCCTTACAGAGAGGGAAAAGATTGCAATGGGGAATTAAAGAGCAGTGAGTGAAGGTCAGTTTTTGGAAAAGTACGGAAACAATCACATTATTTGTAACCGCTCAGGAAATAACAAGGAGATGAGTAACAGTTAGCATGGCTTTGTCAAAAACACAGATTTGTTAAACCAATTTAATTTCCTTCAGTGGGAATAGAGGAGAAGCAACAGATAAATCTCAACTTTATTAAAGCTTTCCAGGATCAGCCTCCTCATGGTCATAAGTGAGCTAGGAAAAATACAGTCTCCCTCCACCTACAAAATTCTCTCTCAAACTGGAAGTGTGTTAAATACATTTCTGTAGGCATCTGCCCTGGATTTGCTCCTGTGAAATACTTCTACTCCAGTCTTGTATGTTAGATCAGAATGACTTAGTTTCTAGATACAGTAAAAGTGAGAAGGGCTGCACGGGTGATACCAGGCCATTCTGAGGATGTTTGCTTAGAATACAATGCGATTTTTCACAGGTGGAGCAGTGTAGGGAGTTTGTGGCAAGTCCTTTCAGCTTTAAAGAAGGTACCAAACAGAAAAGATCTAGCAGAGAGCACTGGGAGTAGCCAGAGGCCCAGCAAACACAAGCTACAAGGAGAACTGTAAGGAATGCTCTCATATAGTCTGCAGAAAAGGCTGAGGAGGACTACGTATGTAATATACGTGTGCACTTAAAAGAGGAAAGGAGTAAGTAGTCTTCCTTATCCAGTGTGGATAGGATAAGAAGTATTGGGTTAAACAGGAGCACAGGAAATTTAGGTTAAACATTAGGAAACACTTGGTAATAACATGGCTAGTTAAGCACTGGAAAAGATCGCCTGGGGAGGTCGTAGAGCCTCCCTCCTTGGAAGGTTTCGAGAGTATGCAAGATGAACACTTAACAGAAGTTATGCTTTTAAAGTTGTGGCAGACTTAGATGACCTCTAAAAACCCACTTCCCTTTACGAGGGCTACTATTCCCCCAGTTTGAAAGGATAACTCACTCCAGGGAAATGGCAGCCATGCCTGGATGCTGGAATGGCACATCACAGCAGCCCTCTCTCGGCGTCAGCGGCTCTGCAGGTGCGTCAGCCGGTGCCTCAGCTCCAGCAGAGAGGTGATCCCTCCCGCAGGCACCTCTGTACCTGAACTAACTTTCCAGAACTTTATTGAACCAGGAGCTCAGCTGGCAGCCTTTCCCCTGCCAAGGTGCAAAACACAACTGCCCAAGTTTTTACCATCCACTGCTCGCACCTGCGGCAGCGCTCAGCCGGGAATTGCTGCTGAAGGACACAGAGGGACTTTACTCAGTGCTCTGTGTTTCCAGAGCAAACTGCTGGGCAAAACCAGCCTGTACTCCGTGCTCTAGCTAAGAATTCATTTCAGAGGGAAACAAAGTACTGAGCACTGAAGCCCAAGTTAGAGTCTCATGTAGAAGATCACGTCCTACCCACTGCACCCCTGCCCTGCTCGGGCACAACAAGCGGTGGGTAACACACGTGCAGAGAGAAGACATCAGATCATTTGCCACTAGCCAAGAATTTATCCCTACAACAAATGTGTTTAAACCCAGACCTAGCCATGTGTAGAGTGCTCTGAATGACACAGTTACTGAATCTTTCCATTAAAATGGTAACTAGAATATCTATCACTAAGCTCACAGTCACAAAGATATTCATGTTCCTACCACCCCCAGTAGTCCCAGACAAATGTCACTCTATCTCTGCCCACTGAAGCCACAGTGCTGTAAGAAAGTCACAGCTCCTAGAAAATGAGGAAGTTAGTTTATCTGAACTTACACAGCATGAGATGACATTGCTAAAATGATAATAAAATTGGGGAAATTAGAAGAAGGCAGAGCTTGTCTGCTGGTTGAAAAGGCAAAGTGTACAAGAATTCTTGCATTCCCCTCCTGTAAAAACACTGATCTCTATCTTAGGGTGTCAGTTGTAATGGAGGTGTGATCTGTTACACAACATACTTCATTCAGTTAACAACACTTAGCTACATGCTAATAAAGCATGTATTAAGAAAACATCAAACTAATTATTTAACCACAATTTCTTCCCCCATTCTCCTTAGCTGGACTTGATTTGAGTCATAAAGAGGATCCATTAAATATTTCACTGCTTCAGTATGTTTTTCTGGCAGATTGGGCCAGGTTTCTCAAACTTGTAGGAGGAAGGAGAAAAGCCACAGCACATGTGCATACTCTCACACACACATAAACACAGAGCAGGGAATGAGGAGATGATGTAGCCCCTGGCAGGATGTGTCTGCTCTTGATTTCACAGTGCCACCCAGCCCTTCCCTGGGTTACACAGTGGGGTTTTTTCCATATTATTTTGTGTCTCAATGCCAGCACTGATTGTGGTGATTGATTGACTGAGCTGGTGCTGCAAGATTCAAAACAACAACCCTGGTGGCAGCAGCTCAGGGAAATGCAGAGAACACTGGGTTAATCCAAGGAGAGAAGAAATAACGCTGGTGATCTGCCAGCTCTGAGCATCCTACAATAAATTAGGAATAGCTATATTCATTGTTTTAAAATGAAAGATGCAAGCAGAGCCTGGCAGAAGCATTTTAAACACTCTGTGCTGGGCTTTAGCCTGTGGACACCCAGAGAAAAAAAACCCCTTTTTCCTTCACATTGAGCTCTTCCTCGCACATCTCATTCCACCAGCCTGAGCACGTGAGCTCACAGAAGCCATTCCCTCCTTGCCTTTGGGGCGCAGGGGCTTTCTACCTGCCTGTCCCTGATTTACTGTTATTCACCTACACTGAAATGGAAGAGGTGCTCCTCACACTGCATCTCCTTCCCTCTGGCAGCAGTGTCCCTTTCCTGGGGTCTCCCCTCTCCTCGCTGAGGATCAATGAAAGCCTCTCAGACTTCACACCTGCACCTCCTACCAGGGTAAAGGAGGTGGAGATTCTTTTCCAGAAGCAATGTTTCTCCTTGGGAAAAAAACCCCAGAGAATTCAAAGATGGTCCTTGAGCTTTTTGCTTTTGCTACTTTTCCCCACCATCCCTTTATCTCCTGTGATCTCCTGTTCCTGCTCACTCCACTGCTGCTGCCTCTTAATTAAACATTTTGACACTGACCCTATTTTCATTTTATCTAACTCCCCTCTCACTCGCTTCAGCAGAGTCCCACTGACATGGTCCCCATTCTGTTTCTCCTCTCACTCAGCTTATAGTAGTAGCTACTTGTCTGTTTTCCTGATAGGAATTCAGCCTTCCCCTGGCTGCATTATGAAGATAAGCTGCTCCTACTGACAAAGGAATCACTAATGGACGTGCCTGCTTTCCCATCCCGGGGACACTGGCTGCTGCTGTTAAGAACTTTTTCCCTAGCACAAGTAGTTTTCCAGCATGCCCTGTAAAACAGACCACATTTATGATTGCTGGCATACTCACAGGGTTACCAGGCAGCTTTTTTCAGGACAGACTTTACAACTTGCATATAGATGGACCCAGACATGGCTCCGGTTGGAGACAATGGGAGATTTACTATTGCATGTATTTGCACCATGATTTGGTGGCTTTGTATGAACGAAATAGAAACAGAAAATAATTATTTGTTTGCCAACCCACTGAATGTAGGGAAGAAGCACAAAGTTTTATTCATCTGCAAGCTCAGCAGATGTCAGTGTATGAATGGCCTGATTTCAGTCTCGTTTTTGGACTAATGAAGATTTAATATAGCTAACAGAACCATGAGGTAATTCTGGGTTTGAACAAAAAGTGATTCCATATCATCCCATAACTTGTCACAATTAAACATTAACTAACCCCATGAATTTTGTTGGTGGTGTTTTGTTAGAACAGCTTCTGAGGGGAGTGATAGTTCAGTCATCATTTGAATGTCTGCTATAGTGGAGTCTATCACCAGTGAAAGCCCAGAATAATAGCCTGTGTTATTCTTTTGCATCTTTTTCTATACAGCTTTTGAGGGAGCTGTAATTGAAGAGAAATGAAAGGGCAGCCAACCAAGAGACAATACTGCAAGGATCAGTACTGGAATGTGAGACAACATACTTTAAAAGCTGAAACTTTAAAACTCCTGCTACGTGTGTACTTTTGAAAATGGTAACATCAATAGCATAAAAAGAAACCCCAGCTATTTTCTCCTGATTAAGAAATAATCAAACTAAACTTGGTGTTTTTTGTTTTTTTTTTTGGTTTATAATCTGGTGGCCTCCTATGAGGGCATGAAAAAAAGGATTAATGCCTTCACTGGGTACCTATTTTTTACTGCTGTTCTCTTTAGAAAATGTGATTAACTAAAAAGGTGAAAAAGAGACCCATGGAATAGAGATATGGGAATACCAAGGCAGGGTGTTAAGAAGCAGGGACCCTACAGCAATTTACAAAAAGCTTGCAAAATATGAACTGCTACTTGGCATCAAGTCCTGTGTCAACCGGGTCTCCAGTGATGTCAGTGCTGTACCCCCTGCTGAAAGCATTCCTGGCGCTTACAGGGAGCTGAAACACCACAGACAGCATTTTCCATACTTAAGTTTCAAACTCCAGTACTTAGAGGATTGCAAGAGGATCACCATTGTGCACTGACTGATGCACCAAGCTTAAATTTTCCTCCTGCTTCTACAAATATGAGAAGTAGAAGCTCTCTAATGACCTGGTGTAAAGCTACTGAAGCCATTTTAAAGCCACTAAAGTCAGTGAGAATCTTTACGTCTGTGTCTTGCACTCTTGGATTCTCCAAATACTTATGTGTGTACTTAATGTTCACATGAACAATCCCACTGGAGAAATTGTTTGTCTTTAGCTTAGAAAATGGCCAAGTTTAAGATGGCTTTAGCTAAATGTGGCCAGGCTAAGCCCAGACATAAGACCTTCCCTATCCAAGACAATTCAGCAATACTCTCAATTTCTGAAATTATCTGTGCATCTGAAGATATTTGGGATATGTTTGTGATCAAGACTTAAAATGATACAGTAAAGGACTGAGCTTGTTCAAAATAAGCTGGATCCCAAACACAGGAGTCACTGGATCATAAACATAAGAATATTGAGGCTATTTCAGGCTGCAATAAGCAATGTTTCCTCCAATGTACACCCCAAAAAGATTAAGTTTATGTTGCTTTTAATGATGGAGAGTTTAACAAAGCATAATTTGGAACCAGTTTTCAGTACTCCTGCCAAACTCTGAGTAAAACATCATTTACCTCCTAAGTGAACATTTTTTCTGGCAGTTTTGTATGAATTAAACATTTTGGTCATTTAAAGGAAAAAATGTTAAAAATCTGGAGTGTTCTTAAAATAGCAGATCAGTATACTTGAAATATCTTTTCTGATTTTAGGGAACTCCCCCATGCATGTAACGTGCTATGAAAACCAGAGCTATTTTGCACTAATTTCAGAGCAAGCTTATGGAAACAGTATAATGAGGCAAAGTGCTCAGCAATGCCAGAGCATGGGGACCACAATGCTGTAATAGATGATATCAGGATGATGGCAAAATAATGTCACTGCAGTCACTGGAGACTACATTACTATGTCAAGATGATGTCAAAATGATTTTGACGCAAGTCTATTGAAACTCTGCTAAAATATCCAGATGATTGCAACATATCAGAGGCAGTGACTGATAAATTTCTGTTAAAGTATTTGAAATGCACCACTCTAAACTATGTTACATGGGCAAGATCCTGGTCTGCTAATGCTTTAGCCTGACCTCACCAACACTGGCCAGGGCTCTCAAAAGGAAGCTTTGCCTTTTGGTGAAAAGTTCTGATGATCCCAGGCATTCCAGATACAGAGCTGATTTGGCCTCCTGTGCATGCACAGCTATAGTTTGAGATTGCCATAGCTGACAAAACAAGTCCACTTCAAATGTGGCCTCATGTGAGGTGAGCAGTTCTAGGAGTTTATGCTGTGGAGAAGCAAATTGAGCCCTGGTGCTCCAGATGTGGAAACACCAGGTGATAACTAAGAATCACAGCCAACACAAGGAGAAAGCTTTCCCATTGTGGAGAATGGTAAACATGTCACAGGTAACACAGAGCTAAGGTAGCTTCAGCATCTTCTCCCCATATAAAGTAACGAATTAATCAGCGAGGGATGCTGTCTTAGATGAACTCATCATTTACCCAATGGGGCTAATTCTTTTGCAGCAGTAAGAGATTGTTCCTGAGAGCCACAGCAGAGCTCATGGACACTGACAGAAGTTAGCTGTGGAGAGCCTGATGGAAGCAGGGCAGATTACACTGGAGTTTAGCTGAGCAAATTACACTGAAGAACTGTATCAATAACCAGTAACAATGTCTTTTCCTTTTATGCAAGAAAAACTTGCAGAACATCAGCCAGCACTGCTCCGTGCTCTGCCAGGGCTGACAGTCCCTTAGTTTTAAGAGCAGCATACTCAGCAGGAATGGTACGTACTGACTGCAGGACTGAGCCCTCGGAAGGTTGTTACAGCAATTAGTGCAGAAGCAGCAACATTCCTGCCATCAGAACTAACAAGAAGCTGCAAGAGCTATTTCAACAGAAATAGTCAAGGCTGCTCTAATTATATGTTCTTTGCATAGGCTGGCGAGTACGATGATTTTAGAAACTGGGTTATTCAAGCTTCTGAGGTTACAAATGCTGCTGTGCCAGCTCCACCCACTAAGTAAAAGGTTGCATGCTGCAGTCAGCTCTGGCTCCTTCAGTGCAGCCACAGCCTTGGGCAGCTTAGAAGGGGAAATAAGGCTGTTCATAGGACAGCCAGGCGTATTTAGGAGGTGGCCTTGCTGGACTTTTGGTTCTACCACAGGTATATTTCAACAGTGGTGAAAAGTGTTTTCTGGCATTTTCTAGTGAAAGAAGGCTTTACTGCTTGTTTTCTAATCCTGCTGCTCTGACCCACTTGTTCCTCACCTCCAGCTGACAGCGCTGGGCTGGCCATCGCATTCAGCTGTGCCCTGGATCTCAGGCTCATCATGTCTACTGCGAACAGATGGAGCTTGGGGTTCTTGCAAATCCCATCTGCTCCTGCAGCAGCCAGCATCAGCAGTCCTTTAAGAAGAAGCCTAGGTCCCTCTAGAAATCCGAGTCATCTTTCTTGCTCTGCATTGTCACTTACTGGGGCAGATGGACCACTGAAAGATGGCAGAAGTGTCAGCAGCACCCCCAGAACTGGGCACACCTCATCTTTCCAAAGGCATATGAGCAAGTTCCTTCAGGCCTTGCTCTGCAAATGTGGACTTGTGGCCACCTTTGCCAGAAAGCTGCCTCACCACAGTACAAACCCAGCTGGAGGAGCCTGTACCTTATGGGTTAAGTGTGCAAAGGAGGCTGATGAAAATACAGGATTTTGCACAACACAGTTCACAGCCTTAGTTGACCCCTGTATCATTTTTTGGCTCAGATTTAAACACCCAATCCTAATTTACAGAACTTTTATTGTTCCGGGGCTAAGTTATCTGAAGACCTACGTTCAGGCACACCTCTCCATGCAGCTACACTGACAAAAGCAATCACATTCAGGAATTCTGTCACTCCTGAAACTCCAAGAAAGGGGAGCACAAGCACGCTGTGGGAGACAAGACTCAACTGGAACGCGGCTTGCTTCAGCTCAGCATTTCTGCTCAGAAAAGAGGTGAGAGATAAAGGGAGAGAAGGGGACCACAGACAGCAGGAGTTCCTTTGCATGCAGCTCTTCAGCTGAGAGGTTTGCCCATGCTTATGCCACAGGCTCGGGCTCAGCTGGAAGATACAGGAGCACCTTCCCATTTCAGATTCCCTCCTCAGCTGTCTTGCTAGCCCCTGTCAAGGGAGACCCAGCCACCCACCACCATCCCTCCCAATTTCCCGGGAAGGAGCCTGGCTGCCTGGGCATCAGGGAACTTGATTTGCACACCATGGGATCTTGGACCCACAGGGAACTCTCCTAAACCATTAGGTCTAGATGCAGCCCCATACAGGTGAATTATAAATCCCAGGTTAGAATGTCTGATCCTGTAAAAGTGGCACAAAGGAACAGATTTTGGTTTATGTGGCCAGAAGAAAACTCCCCCTCACTACAGAGATAAAGTCAAGTGGAAGTGATTTCTGTGCCTTTCCAATCTCATTAGGGATTTTAACTGGGAACAAAGGGGTATTTGGGATGCTTTGCTCCAGTGATCTTCCATTTCATGTACACTCCATTCCAGTAGTGGAGAATGGAGTGATCTTGTGATCATTTTTTAAGTCATCCAGGGTCTGTCAGTATAGATTGATCAGCATATAAGAGGCTATAGTTGCATCTTTGACACCTTCCCCATTCTCTAGTGCTGAGCACAATTGTGCTGATGTAAAAGATGTGCTTACATCTTTTACATTAGAATCTGGTAGAAATACAGATGGTTTTGTTTCCTATCAAGACAAAATTCTGCTTTCAATAGCACCAGCTGAATACAGAATAATGGCATTAAATTCAGTGTTGATGGCTATTAAATTATTTGGCCCTCAAACATGCTAGTCAGTGGTTGAAATACAGGCATCTCTCCTGGAGTCACTGTGACACTTAGCAGCAGCAAGCAACTGGAATGTGAACACTGTTCTTTCAGCATGAAACTAGCTGTTGTAGCTCAATTATTTCCTTTATTTTTCTACTGTCACTAATATAAATCAATACTTTTCCATCTGCTGCCATTTCTAGACTTGAACCATGTATTGCCTTCCTAACCATTATGCAGCCTCTTGACAGAAACCCATTATAAACCTTTCAATTTATTCTGCAGCACAGCTCTGCTAGTGATATTTACATCCATAACATACACATCTCATACTCTTTTCTTTCTTGAAGCCTCTTTTATTGCACCACACTTACACACTGTACTCACTTCAGCCTCTAGCAAAAGCAAACACAGACAAAAGTATACTTCTTAAACATATTTCTGTTTTAACTGCAGACTTCCGTATTTCCAGTGAGAGGATCATAAAGAGCTGTCAACAGAAAAGGGAGTTGATTTCAATTTTTAGTGCCTTCACGGTACAGGAGACTTGTTAAAGATCACAGCACTGTGGTGGATGTCGAGCTGTTCCACTCAGTGCATAAAGCTGCCCCTTAGATGTGCAAGACACAGGCACCCACCCCAGCTGCTGATCCCCTACTCGTGCACATCAGACACCCTCTCTTTTCCTACAAACACCTCCATACATTAGTTTCACAGCAGAGAAGCAGCAGCTTGAGGGGACCTCTGTCTTTGGCGGCAGGACACGACAGGTTTCACTGCTGATCTAACAGGACCATTCTTGTTCAAAGTCACACCTGCCTTCCTGACAATCCTACTCACAGTTTCTGCTGGTCTTGAAGTAAGGCAGGTGGTAACTACAGAAGCAAGACTATGCCCAAAGTAGAGTATGAAGTAATTTCCCTATACATACATACATATATATATATAATTTTTCCCCCCCAGCCTAACTGCAATCTTGTCTTGAAATTACACTCTGCATAGCCCACAGCCCAGTCTTCAACAACAACACACATGTATGAGAACACTCCTTGCTGGACCAGTCACTGGCTAGTTGAGTGCAACATCACATCAACAATCAATCCACAGCAATTTTGGAAGTGTTTTTAACAAGGTTGCCTGGGAAGAGCTTAAAATGATGAAAAAGAATTAAGTGGAACCCCCCATATTTCTTTGGTGAAAGCCCCAAACGGGCTGCACATTTGCAGTAGGCAGGGCTCCAAGAGAGCAGGGACTGGCAGCCACAGCCGTTACCTTGCAGGAAGATGGGAGCTGCCATCCTGGGTCACACCTGCTGTCCCTGTAGCCTGGTATCATGGACCAGAGGAAGTGTGCCTGTAATGCTTGATTATGGAAAAGCCTGCCCTAGAGGGAAATATTTCCTTAAGTCTCATCAGTCAGTACTTACATATGCTGTGAATCATAAGCATTTAAATCTCTTAAGATTTTTATCCTAGTTAACATCGGTGTAGATAAGCTCATGACCTGTTTCTGAACATTTAATCGTCCTTTCTTGAATACTAGTAAGGTCTCAATATTTTATTTCTCACACGGGCAGAAAAACAATACTTTGTTTGTGAGTATGAAGTCTGAGTAACTTTACTCACTGGTGATGTTGTGTGCAAGCAAGACCCAGCACTGCAGGCACTCGAGGAGAGGCTCCCAGGCCGCTGAATAGGAACCGCATGCCAGAAAATTAGGAAAAAAAATAAATCCGTATCTTGAAAGAAAATTATCTTTCCATGTCTTGCATGGCTTTTGGCTTTGTTGTTATGAAAGATGTCTTGAGAATTCCCTGATGCACCTTTTGTCTTAGATTCATTGTTTTACATATCACTATTCTGTCAGACCTAATTTGCCCATTTCCTAAAGTGTTCTAAAAATCAGTTTTCCTCAGATATTTCCATGTGTTCTTAATGAGAGGAAGCTTCATTTTCAAACAAAGTACAGCCTCACTCACTGTATTCACTGCTGCTCAGTGGTTTAGCCACAGCTACACCCTTAGCTAACTTGTCAGTGTTAGTCAGGACCTGGCCAAGAACAGCCTCCCCTCCTGTGTGCTCTGCAGCATTGTTCCAGTTGTGATCACTGAAGGGCTTAAGAACTTGCTCTGGCACATTTGACCAATTTATCAGAGGGAAGCTGGACTCACCACTTATTACTGTGGTACTTAGGGTTTTTTTAGGTTTTTTTGCCTCTTTGATCTCCCTCGATGTTTTAGTCACAACATTTTCTCAGGCCAAAGAAATAAATATGACTTTATTTATGTAACAGTATTCTCATTGACTAGGGATTTTTCTCTCTCATGTTTATAGCATAGTTCAGTTCACACAAAAATGTAACCTGTACACAAACCCCTGGCTATGGCACTGGCTGCTGTGCTGATGAGATAGTTTGCTCTTCATTCCTTGGCACCATGGCTTGGCACCTGGTCATATTTCAGTGCTGTGTCCATAAAGGAAATAGGACTGTACATAAGAAGATACCAGAGCTACCCAAAGACTATTAGGGGTGAGGTACCTGGTTGCAAGCAGGAACATGACTAAGAAATGAAATAATAATTTTGGTGTAGATGTGACTGTGTTGATAATCACACAGAACTACTGAGAGGATCCTGTGTCTACAAAAAAGGTGAAATCCTGGTTCTACTGAAGTAAAACTTCAGAAGTTTCCAAACACCAGAGTAAAATCAGCCACAGCTGACTGCTCATGCACTTAATAGCTAGTGTGCCTTCTCCCCTGAAAAACCTGCCTCTCGATAATTTATAAAGCATTACATGGTGTCAGACGTTATCTTAAGCCAAAGATGGAGCAATTACTTTCCCCAAGTCTGCTGGCTTTATGAGGGAAGCGTGCAGAAAAATGGTGTCAGCTTAGCAACATTTTGAAATATTCTTCTCTGCCATGGGGGTTGCCGGGAAATCAGCTTAAGGGCAAGTGGTGACACTGCCTGGGGCACTGGGTGCTCAGCAGCCCCCTAAGTACACGGTGTATTGGGAAGGGAGAAAAAGAATTTAACACAGTGTTAGGTGCTAAATAAAAACCTTACAGTGATTGGGAAGAGCAGTCAGATAAACTTGCATTGAAGTCCCAAAGCAGAAGGATCAGTTTCCGAATCAGTGGGATGTGCTGGGGTGTGCCACCCATACATAAGCATCACAGAAGTACGCACAAGGAAAGCAATCACATACACATTAATTTCAAAAATTTCAATCCTTCTACTGCCAAAATACAGTGCCAGAGCAGCAAACATACAAGATGAGGTTTTCAGTCACAGTCTGGTTTCTTTGTGCCTTTACTCTAGGAAACAGGGGCTACAGCAGCTGGTGTGACCCAATAGGCAGCAGGTTTACCTAGCTTTGCTTTAGATGGAGCTGACACGTTTGGCTTTGCCTCCTTCCGTAAGTTTTACTCCTCATATTTCCCCAGCCAAATGCGCCCCACTCGCTCCTGTTGACAGTGACCCCGCAGAGACTCCCAGCTTGGCTGGAGCCTCGATGAACTTTCTGCTTCTCCTCTCTGGGTGTGCCCTGTCCTGCTGGGGATAAAACGGCGCATTCAGCTGGTGCTCACCACAAGGAATAAATAAAGCCAGGAAGGAACTGGAGGCTGGCGGGAGAGCCGTCGGTAGCGGTGACGTCCGCGGTGTTTGGCCCCGCTCGGGGCTGGCCCCGCGCCCGCCGCACTCCCCGCGCGTTGCTGGCGCATCAGCCCCGGACAGCCCCGGACAACACGGACCCGGCCCGGCTGCACACGCGGGGCCGCGGCCCCTCGCCACCGCTGCCCGGGGGACGGGGGACACGGCCCCTCACCACCGCTGCCCGGGGGCACGGCCCCTCGCCACCGCTGTCCCGGGAACGGGGGACGCGGCCCCTCGCCACCGCTGCCCGGGGACACGGCCCCTCGCCACCGCTGTCCCGGGAACGGGGNCCGGGGGACACGGCCCCGGCCCCTCGCCACCGCTGTCCCGGGGGACACGGCCCCGGCCCCTCGCCACCGCTGTCCCGGGGGACACGGCCCCGGCCCCTCGCCACCGCTGTCCCGGGGGACACGGCCCCGGCCCCTCGCCACCGCTGTCCCGGGGGACACGGCCCCGGCCCCTCGCCACCGCTGTCCCGGGGGACACGGCCCCGGCCCCTCGCCACCGCTGTCCCGGGGGACACGGCCCCGGCCCCTCGCCACCGCTGTCCCGGGGGACACGGCCCCGGCCCCTCGCCACCGCTGTCCCGGGGGACACGGCCCCGGCCCCTCGCCACCGCTGTCCCGGGGGACACGGCCCCGGCCCCTCGCCACCGCTGTCCCGGGGGACACGGCCCCGGCCCCTCGCCACCGCTGTCCCGGGGGACACGGCCCCGGCCCCTCGCCACCGCTGTCCCGGGGGACACGGCCCCGGCCCCTCGCCACCGCTGTCCCGGGGGACACGGCTGCGGCAACTGCTGGTGGAGCCTCGTGGGAAGAGAGCCCCCAGCCTGGGAAGCAGCTGTGCCACTGTGGTGCCACATCGCTGCTGTGCCACCAGCTAATCCAGATCTGTGGAACCCACAGCAGGAGAGCCCAGAGGAATTTTTTTCTTTTTTAAAAAAAAGAGATAAAAACCCAGGAGAGAGTTTCCCAGAGCCAGGCTAGCAAGCCAGCACCATACTCCTGAATTAGCACCACTGGAGCAGAGCAATTCCCAGTATCAGCTGGGAAAGGGCAGGAGCAAGTGAGCGAAGCAGGCATAGGGGAACGTTTAATACAGAGCCTGTCTAAATAAATACCTTGTGCTACTGCCAGGAGCCCCAGCTGTCAGCACCACCTTTCACCTGAGCCCGCCGCCTCCCGAGCCAGCTGGAGGAGGATTGTGCAGGCAGCTCCCGATGACATTCAGGGAGCCGAGGACCACGAGCTGCTGCCTCCCACAAAGCGCTCAGTGGCCGGGAGGCAACAAAGGATGGGGCTGAGGAGGAAAGGCGGTGGTAACAGGGATCGGCGGTGGCTTTCGTGCACACTGCTTCACCTCTGAGCCACCTGAGGTGTCACCTGAGGTAAGGGACAGTGAACACCGAGCTCAGCTTACTGCCCACAGGTGCTTTTGATAGCTCAGGGCTGCCCGTGCTCGGGCCAGCTGTGCCCTGGATGGGCACAGCCAGAGGCTCCTGGCACTGCTGGGGCACAGCCCTGCAGTGAAGGCACACACAGACAGCTACGAAACCACCCTGCTGAGGCACGTCTGTCTCATTTCTTTGAAGCTGGACAGATTTCAGAATGACTCAATAAAAGTTACAATTCACAGTATTGAAAAAGATACTTTAAGGAAGGCAATTTGAGATGATCCAACCTGAGACCATACTAGCCTTCCGTGGGAAAAAAAAAATGAAATCACTATGGAGGAAAACGAACATATTAAAAACATTGCAAAAGTGTTTTGCCAGCCAAATTGAGGAAGGAATTGATCACTAATACCTGGATCCAGGACCTGATTTCCTATTTGATAATTTCTAGATTTCATTATGTCCTTAAACAAGTGCCTAACTCTGACTCAGTATTCTAGTTTGCATTCCGAAAAAACCCACAAAACAAGATATTATGTGAAACAACTTATGTTTATATGTACTTCCAGACCTTAAAAAAATTTGGCACACAGTTTTCTATAACATTGTTCAAAGCAGTGTTTTATATAATCGCTGTATTTCAAAGGCATATGAAACTGAAAACTTGATAAGAAAATGAGAAGTGAAATATTTAACTTCAAAGAGAAATAAAACCTCACTTCCTACTTCTGCCCCACTGTTCTACGTTGCAATTAAATGAGAAGTTTCATACATAATAATGTGATTTATCACTAGTCAGAATGTAGAAGCTAGCTTCTACTTTAGTAAGACTTCCCAGCTTGTGGAATTGTGATGCCTAACTGTGAATATATTTCACTAATAAGTTACAGCCACTCAAGAAAAAGACATGAATGAAACTTCAAGATGGAAGTAGGGACCAGATATTAAGAAATAGCAAGTTAAAACAGCCCAAGACTTACAAACTTCCATTTTTTGGTTAATTTCTTGAAGTGCTAAGCCAAAGAATGAAAGTAAAACTCCAAGGCTAGAGCAAAGGCATTAGCAGGGAAAACCACATCAGTAATAAACAATATAGAAACTATTCTATGGGGTTAAATTAGTATTTTCAAGAATCAACATCCTATACACTCCTTTGCTTCAAGTTACCAAAAAAACCCCTACAAACAACCAAAAAAAATCACCAAAAAAATGCCTTACATCAGAAAAACCATCTTTTTTGTCCCTGCTACCTGAGCCCCACCAAGGACTAGAGGGAAGCAGGGCAGTGCTCAGAGGACTCAGAGAGCTCAGCTGAACCAGGCAGGGCTCACCAGGGTCTGTTACCCACGCAGTGGGAATTCCATGGAGCAGCGAGTGGGAGCAGGAACCCAGCTGGGATCTGGATTCCCCGACTGCTTCAGTGCGCGCCGCCTTTTATCCTGGGCTTGTGGCAACTCCACAATTAAGAGCTTAATGCACGTAAGATATACTTTGCAAGCAAAACATTATTCATTAACAAATCTGATTAAACTGCTAATGCAGTGAGCACTAGCACAAGTTCAGAAAGACAAATAGTCTCAGTGGTGCAGTGTTTGTGAGGAACATTACCCGTAAATGGATTTTAACTATTTAAATTGGCTTCTGTTCAGGAACTATGAAAAGACACAATGCAGCACAGAACACTTCATTTAGCTTACTGGGCTTAATGTGAGGAGGAATAAACCCTACAGATTAAGGTTTCTGACTTGAGAACAGTAATATGTGTAATTCTGCAAAGATACCTGTGTCATAATCCTGGACTTAAAAAAAAAAAAATTCTCCCAGCAGCACTTCACTGATTATTAAAAATTTGTTGGTAAATGGTGTTTCTTACTGTGTGTAGAACATTTTAAACCCATTCCATATAGACTAAATCATGTTCAGATCCTGGATTCCACAAATGTACACTGTGCTTTGCTGCTGTACTGGTAAAACTGTTCAGCTTTCATCCCTTTATAAGCCTGGTGATATTTCAGATCATGGAGGCAAGTTGTTACAGGAGAATTTTAGCTTTTATCTTTTTACTAAAGGTATATTTTCATCATTTTGGCAGGACTAAAAAAAGTTCCCACTGGCCACGACAGACATCTGATGGCTCTCCCTCCTTTCACACACCTACTTTTCCCATTTTTTTAAGAAGCCTGGTATCAAATCCTGCAAGCAAGTAACTCGGGCTGATACACGCAAATAAACTGTAATAGCTACTCCTGCTTGATTGTGCCCCTGCTAAACACAGGTCCATTCTGAGCCCTTTGGGGAGAACCTGTTTCACTGCAGGCAGACACCAAGCCCTTATCTCCAGCTGCTCCGTGCTGCGAGCGGCCGGGGCAGGGTGTGGGAGCCCGAGGTGTGGGATGGCTCAGAAGGATTCCCGGCGCTGTGTTTTATTGCCCTCCTTTGATCCCTCTCTGAGAGGTGGTCGGTGCGCAGCTTTGACCTGCTGAACTGAGCAATGCTAATATGGCCAGAACACTGCAGTAATTATTTCATTGTATGACCGAGAGCTCCAATTGCTTCTGCACAATGCCAGCCTACCAAAATGCATATTCCTGTGTAACCTGAAAAATGAATAGTTTAAAAAACTCTAGGTGGGTTTTTTGCTCTTCTCATTGATCTTTTATTTCAGTCTCTAAAATTCAAGATAAGCCTCAACTCAAAAGATCTGAGACCAACAGGAGTTTTGACTAAATCAGAGCTATAAGATTTGGCCCACGGTTTCTAGAACTACTCCTGCAGCCTGAGAAACATTGCTAGTCAAATCGCCCAGTGATAACAAGCTGTGTACACACACTGTTTACAGTGGCCTGATATAAACTTTACATTATAAACTCTGCACCTTTTCCTCTTATAGCAGCCTGTTTCATATGTTCAAATCTTGTTTGATGGCAGTCACAAAACCAAGCAGTTTGGAATTTCTGAAACATCTAGGGAGATAGAAATCAAATGGTGCTCAAGCTAGTTAATTAAAACATTTCAGAATCTTTCACCTGCGGAGTCAAGCTGTTTTGTTAAGAGAAGAATTGAGAGACTAACAGAGCAGGTGCTGCTGCAAGCACAGATTGCCAGAGAAAATCACTTTATAGAAGCCCATCAGAAGTAGTCTGACTACAGGATCTAATAGAGAGGGCAGCGTATGCTCATCACTTCTCATTACGTGATTGTGAAATCTTTAGTTTAGGAGAGCTCTCATTGAAGTCAATAGGGATTTTCCCAGAGTCAGACTGCAGGATTGGGACCACACTGTGCCATTATGGTAGATATCACAAAGACCAGGCTGCCTATATTAGAGTTTTCAATGGCAGCATCTGATCTGAAGCCAAATGAATTTAATAGAACACCTTCCATTGATTTCATTGCAGATCAGACCAGGGGAAGAGTCACCTAATGGCTGAAATAGTAGAACGAAGCATACTTGAAGTTGTTTAACAGGTTGTGAATATATACATATATATTCTCTCCCTCAAGGGGAAAAAAAAAAAAAAGAACAGTTATTAAGGACTATGAAATGATAGCACAGAAAGGAAAAACACCTAAGCTGCAATCAGCTGGAATGATGTGCATCCTGCTTGGTATTTCAGGGCATCATTTATTGATTTTTAATGGAAAAGAATGTTAAAAGGTCAGAAGCAAACATCTGCACACCACTGCACATCTGAGCAGTACCGATGAAGTCAATGATGCTTGATCCATTTGTGCAGAAAGACTAAGGCCAATGCTTACAATACCAATTGTCCAAGACCTGTCCTGCTGGGAGGTCTCTTGAGCCCTGCCTCTGAAGGACCCCCTTGAAATCATTGCCAATGTCTGTGAGCAAAAGTATTTGCCTCAGTCAGCAATTTCCAGGACACAAGCCTTAATTTGTGTGATCCTTGGGGCAGAGGGGGTAATGTATCTGCATTTACATGGATGCCCCAGTCCTACCTAGGATTGTAGGTAACAGAATAAAACAAAGCACACCACTTCTTTCCAGAAAAACTAAGAGAAGGGAAACTCGAGAATATTTTAAAGGACTTTTCTGAAAACATTTACTTCAGGAAGAAACCTTCCCAAACCCTTGTATTCCCACGAGGCTCTTAAAATGCAATCCCACTCTCCCACTCACCTCAATTAAAGTTGTAACCAAGATAAAGCGTTTTTACGGGGTTGAACCTTGTTTTTCCCAGTGAACTAGGCTAGGACAGATGTGTTACCTCTTTTCCATTGGTGCAGCTTTATGTTAGCAGGTACCTTTGTGTTGCCCCAGAAGACAAGAACATGGACTTTACAGGGGCTAGAAAAGAGAGAGACCAGAAGAGGTTCAGAAAGAACCAGTGGCAGAAAGATGGATGTGCAGTAATGAAGCTTCTTTTTCCAACTTCTCTCTCTGTTCCCTCCCATGAGTGAGCCAAAACCAGTAGAGTGTTCTCCTAGTCTCAACTGTGCTGCTTGATACACGTGTGAATCAAAGCAGATGAAACTACAATTTATAAGAGCTGCCTTCTAACATACAGGATTTTTTTTCTTAAAAATACAAGAAAAATATGATTCTATTGTAATGCATATTCTGTGTTTGCAAATGCACTATTGTTTGATATGTGTTAACTTCCCAGGGTTCCTAGCATGCATTACTGCCAGTTACCATCCCTCTCAAATGAGTGCACCAGTCAAGATGAGATTGCACAGATGAATTTCTTTATTTTTCAGAGGCAATCTGTCCTTCTGGTGCCCCCTCCCCCTCCTAGATGTTCTTTCAGAGATGAAAAGAGCCTTTCTAAGCAGTTGCTTCCTTTCCATCCCTGTTCTTTTCTAATAGGCGATGGCTCAGCTGTAGAAGACTTGAGGAAGGGTACTGAACTGGAGTCAAACTTGAGATCCCCCATGCATCTATTTCTTCACTTGCCAAGTAGTGTAACACTGAATCATCTTCCAGGTTAAATTCATTACTCTCTGTTCATTATGTGGAAGTCTTTTTATGAAAAGTGGTACGTATTATTATGGTATCAATGTCTGATACCATTTTAAGCCAAGTCCTAGTGCAAGATTTTCTTCCCTCTCCTGGAGGGGAATAAAGAAATATAACTGCCCTTCTAGGTGCATTTTCCTCAGGAAGCAAACCTGGACTTTGTGCAGTGAAACATCTAAGCACCACTATCTCATATGAGAGGGCCAAAGCTATGAGGTGGATGAGAAGCCATGGCAGATTGAAGCCTCTGTGCACATATAACTGGGACAAAGAGCCATACGAGTCAGGATTACACATGCGTGCATAATTATATGGTACCCAGCAATTATGTGGAGAAAGCACTGCCCATCTAGGTCTGCAACAGCTACTGTGTATGCACACAAAGCATCTACACGCTGCCTTATTGAGGAACAGGAATGGAACAACTTCTTTAAAAAAAAAAAACACCAAAGAGGACAAAAAAAGCATATGTTAAGGTATGATTGACAGCCGCCATAATGGACTGTCATGTCAAAAGAACTGCCTTGCTAATTCTCTTACATAATGAGCTAGATGCTAGGCTCTCCTTGCAAGTTTGATTGTGCACCCTTCCATCAATCTTACCGACATCTTGGCATCTAAAATACAGCAAAACCACTTAACAAGGGCTCTTTAAACAGGAAAGAGGAGGGATGTCTCTGCGTATTAAATGTGATGTGGAGGTTGCTATGGTAAATTTGAACATATGAACATTGCAGTGCAAAATTCCATACTGGTGGCTAGAGCTGAGGCTAGCCATGCCTCCAGGTTCTTTAAGAATACTTGGATTGCATTATTCAGTCAGTGGGAAAAATATGGTTCTGGTGCCACTTTCATGGTAAGGATGAAAAAAAAAGTGCCTTTGTCTAATCCTTTTCTTTGTGTGTGTCTGTAGATCCCCAGGGTATTGATGAGGAGTATCCAAAATGGGTTGTAGTATGTTCTCTCTGCAGCTTTCAAATATGGGGCTCCATCCCCCAGACTCCTTCAGTAACTAGGACTGGAAATATATATGCATTTCTCTCTTTTTTTTTTCCACCTCGTCTGGTTGTCACAGTTACATAATGCTGCCAGTTGTAATCGCAGCTCAGTGGTGTTGTTAGGCAACTCCGTTAGCTTTAGTTATTGAATTGAAAATTGCCATATAGGTGTTGACTATCTGCCCTGCAGTTCTGTGATTATAGCTTTAACTATTGGCACTTCCCTCATTACCAGTTCTCCGAGTTCCCATTTTGCTTGCCAGATTTATAATCCACAGAGCCCCTTCAGCTGTGAACTGCTCCCACCCAAGCAATTGGAGATTAATTGCCAGCTCTACTCCAGGGCCCTGCAGCAGAGGGGGACTAAGCTGCTCATCAGAGTGAAGTTTAGTGTATAAACACTTACTGGGATTTACTATTCTCTGGGTTATTTCATGTGTCCCTTTCAGAAGAAATTCCATGATAAACCTACTGGTTTCCCAGCTCCATAGTGACATTTCTTAGAACATTTTTGCTGTTTCTACTCATTTATTATTGCAAAAGTATCAAAATAAGTAACACACTACAAGCTCACTGATATCTCCACCACAGCCCATAGCACACAGGAACCGCCACCACCATTATGCCTATTTTATCCAGTGACTTTGGAGCTATTTATTATTGTTTATGCTTGTTCTATTTCTCTACTTCTTCCTATTTTTTCATGCTCACATTTTTAAGTTTTAAACGTCAGTTTAGCCTATGCTCCCCATGTCTGCCTTTTCCTTTTGGTCAAGAAACATTCCCCTCCACAAAGTATCATTTTTTGCATGCGCGATTCCATTGTTCTCCCTTCACAAAAATCAAACTCTCTGGCAGACAAGTCCTGGGCTGAGTGAGCACAAATGCTGATCTGACTATTCAGTATGAGCCTCACAACTGGAGTTATTTTCAACCCCCTCAAACTTCCCTCTTTCCAGCACTTGGTTGGTTTCTACTTCCAGGGGTTTTGTGCAATTGCTAACAGCATTAGAGCCTTCTCTGTGCTTTTGTTTAAACACATTTAACAGGATTCTTGGCTTTCTTCAACTCAAAAATATTCTCCTAAGGCACCTCCAATGACTTCAGAAGTCAACCCCATTTCTATGTACAGCATCTCTGACACCAACAGCATAAGTTCTGTCTCACCCAGCCAACCTCTACAGTTTTCACAGTCAAAAATACCAGCCACAAAGAAACAAATGTCATACCTGAAGTACCATTTCTCAAGCACTGTCAATACAACACTTATTTTGCTGGGGTTTCTTACTCACCTCATGCTCTCCTCATTGTAGCTCCAGGCTCCTCCAGTGCTCTGGATTGCTTCCAGCCCCCCAGTGCTCTCTTTTATTCATCCTCTCACCATTGTGGGCCTGCAGCCTCTTTCCCAGCAGCACCCAGGAAGCCTCAAAAGCTTTGCCTCCCTGCAGGACCCTCCCTTATTTGCCACAGCTGTTGCCAAATTACTGCTTTAACTCTTCAATTATTAGAATTGCACCAAGGTATTTAAAACCTTGTGGCTGTACCTTTTAAATTCCTGGCAGTAGAGGTGACTTTCTGAAAGCATGAGCAGATATGGGGAAGTTACCAAGTCCATTTTATTAATTTTAAATTTCATTTCTGTCCCTTATTTCCTTAACACTTCTGATAAACTTTCCCCCAGTATTTCAGAGTGCATTTTTCAAAGCTGTATGTCTGCTTTGGCTACGTATTTGTTCAGTTCACTTCTGAACACCTTGGTAACAAATTCATCTTCTAGGTTTCTGAATCCTGCTCCAGCCAATCCCATATACAACAGAAGTCTTGCCCATTCTCCACATATCAGTTTAATATGAGTGAGATATTTGCATATGCACTGGGAGTGAAATTTGGGGTGGGGAGAGTATTTATGTGATGAAAGCACGTGTTGCAGACTGTTCAGCTCCTGATTTCTACCTCTCACAGGCCTTCTTGGTGATCTTGGATACTGCTTTACTCCTTTATATAGTGAGGATAATCTGTTTGGAATGACCAGTGCTTGTGAGGTTGTAGGGAAAGAGCTACTAGGCAGGAAGGTAAATAGAAAGATAAAAAGATCTTTTGCTCTCATCTATTGGAGTAGGTTTTTTTTCCACCTAGCCCTCTTCAGAGTACTTGAAAGTGAAAAAAGAATTGTGTTTCTCAGTGGGATAGATAGTCTCAGCGAGAGCATTTCTCCATTTTTAAAAAGTATCTCTCATTTCAATTGTCATTCAGGCAATCTGTTTTGTTTGGGGTTTTTTTTCTCCCCCACTTGTGTATCTGTTCTACTTCTAGCTTTGTTATCTTGAGTTCAAAAACATTTCCAACTCTTACTATTCAGATGGTTTTGTGTTCAAAACTCCAAACATCAGCAGTAAATGATTTGTAACATGACATTTAATATTTTTTCAAGTGTACGTTTCTCTATGGGGCTTTTGAAATTGCTTCTAGTAAGGGCAATCTCTTAAGAGAAAAAAAAAAAATTCATGGCTGTCTTGCTTTGCATTACCATGTAAAATCACCTTTCTACTTTTTGCAGTTTTGTGGTTTCTTCTATGACAGTACAGATTAATGGATGCATTTTTTGTTTCTCAGAAAGATCTAATCATAGCACGGAAAGAGAAGAGAAGCCAGTGAGAAGCCTCTGATCAGAACAACTCTCCCTAGATCAAATGCTCTCTGTTTGGGAACATCTGCCTTAAAAGATACCACCTGTTCATAAAAAAATACCAATAATAAAGTGCTCATATGTCAAATACTGCAAGGAATGTTTAAAAGCTTATAATAATAATTCCTTGTAAAGTAACTAGGTTATAAATTTAAGCTGAAAATAATGTTGAAGAGCCAAAGCAAGTACACCTGCCTCTGTGGTTGGTATGACAGGATGGTGCATGTAGAGCCATGAGCACATTATAACATTTGATATATTTAATCAAATCCCATTTTAAGATGTGATGTGTGTTACTCCACTAAAGGTCATTTTAGTTACAGCAGCATTAAGGGTTTTCAATAAAACATTTTAAATGCCAGTTATATAACTGCTTTTAAAACATTTAACAGCCACATTGGTTACATGACCTGAGACAAAGGATATTTTCTCAGCACTTTGATATATTGTGGCTAGATTATCCTTATGGGAACCTTCAGTTCCATAACGGCCTCAGGTCATCCCATAATATGTGGTATAGGATTTTTTTCACCAAAACAATAATTGCTAATGAAGCCAATGGTGATGGAAGTTCAATGACATGGCAGAGGATGGAGACTGCAGTCAATAATAGCAGCAGACACTGGCAAGTACAAGAAGTTCATCAGCACTATTCAAGGACAAGGAGATGTAGCAATAAGGAAGGAACACACACAGATCTGAGCCTTAGTACTGCACGGACAGTACAGAGAAATAACTCAAGGAGAGAAGTTGTTTCCTCCCCTGCACTTCCAAGAGTTTTGCACCATTAAAATATGCTAGAATATAAGATATATAGAATACAATATAGGATTTGTAGGGTATAGTTTCAGGACTCCATAGCCAGGTGTACCTGGGCACATACAGAGATACACCACTCCATACCTCCCCTGTGAGATGAACGAGCTCCACGTGATCTACAGGAGACTCATGCCAGATCTTATTACTGAGGGTAGACAGCTATTTCCTGTTACATTCTCTGCAGAAAAATATCACTGGAGCAGCATTTTCAGCTGTGGCACCTCCCCTGCCAACTCTGAGATGCTGGATCTCGCTCCCAGACCCAGCATCCTTTTTGACTCACAATCCACATGGCAGATCATCAGCCAGTCAACAGGACACATTCCCCTTTAATTGTTTTTTCTTACTTATCTCTTTGGGTTTTGGCTTCTTGTGGTTACAGCCACCTATGTAGCTATTCCTATGCAATCCTGGACTATGGAGCATGGATGGGGTTGGGAGAGGGTCCCAGTCATGCTTGTAGACTTCTGCCCCCTCAAAGCAAAGCAAGTGGATTTTTTTCTTTTTAATAAAAAGAAAATATTTGTTGCAAAAACGAAATAAAAATAATGTATTGTTATTTTCTTCTGCTCTGAGCAGGAGTTATTTGATGACCTTCTGAGGGCCTGTCCAGCATGAATTATTCTAAGAAAATGTGTATATTTGTTGAAAAGCAATATAAGCAAAACCAACAGTGGCAATCCTTTTACACTGCTCTTAGGCATCATGTCTTTCTCAGTGACTTCAGGTCATAATGAAATTAAGAAGTTGCTGTGTTTCAGAATAATATCTTCCACAGCCAATTTTATCACGAGCCAATGAAATAAATGTTTCCAAAGTGAACAGCTGGCATCTCTTTTCATAAAAGATTCCCTTTTAGAACACTATTTCCAAACAATATTACAGTGGCTCCATTCACATGGCTATAGTTAAGACTGTGTCAATACTTCTCTTATAAACCTTGTTTTTCAAGGGTTTATAACTTTACAGCTGAGCCATAATTAGCTGGGATTTGAGTTAAGGCACAAGAGTTCAGTCTGTCTGTGACGGCATTTTTGCTAATATTAATAAAATCAATTTTAAATCATAGAAGAGTAAAACACAGTAATTTATATGCATGAAAAGGATTCTTGAACATTCAACAGCTTTGATTTTAAAAAAGGAATTTTGACAAGTGATTAGAATATACTGTGATCTCCATATTTTATGTCTTTTTAAAAGAAAAAGAGCAAAAAAATCACTTTAGAAACTCAGTTTGACAAACATGGAAATTCAAAGTGGATGGTCTTTCCTTAATTTAGGTTGTTATGAAGAATGGGTACAATGGTCTCATTAAAAGGCACAGAATCAAGCTCGTGTTCTGTGGCTTTACTCAGTTCTTGCTGGCATGTAAGCAGAGTTTTGAATACTTGATACCATTTTGTTTGAGTATTTTATGACGATACCAGTTTGCATCCTGCCTGTTTTATGATCACTCAGGCAATAGCTCACCTTTCCGCACCCCCCGTTTCCAAAGCCATCCTTCATTACAGTGCAAAACGAACACCTCCCGTTTGCCATTCCAGTGATCCTCAGCTGGGCTCCACTGCCAGCCCCAGTCACCCTTTTAGCACGAGTCCACCCTGGTTTCTGGTGCTGGGCTCTCCTGGCTGCATCAGGATTGCACGGCCAGGAGATTTGGTTCACTCGCTGTGCATCCCACCAGCAGCGTCTGCGGCCGTCTCCAGAGAGCGAACAGACAGTGAGAAATGCCTGCAGTGACACACAGCCTGGGCGCAGGCAAGGACCTCGCTCACAGACATTCAGAGTGGACCTCTGCATTAATACAACCACAGCCCCTTCTCCTTTCTGCATTAATACAACCACATGGTGCCCCTTCTCCTTTCTGCATTAATACAACCACATGGTGCCCCTTCTCCTTTCTGCATTAATACAACCACATGATGCCCCTTCTCCTTTCTTCCCTGCGTAGGCACTGTCAGTGTTTTCCTCCTTCTTCCCTTACCAGGCAGTTCTTCATGCACCCCAAGTTAGGAAACATAATCTGGGTTGAACTAGGAGACTTTTTTTCTAAACAGAAGGATAATTGGGGTGATTTGGAAATACACCTGTTTTAGCCTAGTATGTTATCTCCAGTGATGCTGAACAGGGCAAAAGGGATAGACTTTCACCTCAGCGTTACAACACTGTGGAAACAAACACAGACCTTTAACGTTAGAGTGCAAACAGCAGCCACAGAGCTCTCCTCGTTACCACTGCTGACTGATCTGTTTGGGAATTGCAGGCTGGGATGACTGTATCCCTCTCAGGCCAGAGTTAACTGTATTACACAGTCAGAAGCCTTCCTGAACTCTGTGGCCATCACCCTCCACAAAAGCATGAAGTTAAAATTGCTTCTTTGAATTCAAATGGAATCAATACTTCCCAGGAGACAGATGGGCTTTTCTCTTCTACACTGAAAAAAGAATCGGTGTCTGGAGTTCTGCTTTAAAGTTTTCATTCAGCTACAGGACAACACCAGGAAAAACCAGCAGAGACTGGACACCTGCTTTTTTGCCTTGATCAGCCCTGAATCATAGATTTTGATATTTTATATAAAGGGAGCTTGCTCTTGCAAGCAGCTTTTTAGAATATGCAGTCTGGCTCAGGCAAGAAGGCCATGTTTATTCTTTTTTGGAGCTTTTTCATTTTAACTTGCAGCTGAATCCTCTAGGTCAATTGTATCTGCAGGGGTGGGAGAGGAATTTAATTGCTTTTACTTCCTACCTTCATCTCAGGGTGACCAGTCCATTAATAATGCACAGGAAGCAACTAGGAAATGCATGGTAGATTAGGGATTAATTGATATTTGGAAAGATTTCAATCCACATTTGAAGGAAAAGGTTATGCACTGTAGTCCAGCTCTAGTTACTATGTGCATTTGATTATTACTTCTTACAGCCCTGCTTCTTCTGGTTTTAGATCTGTTTCCCCCTTCCTTTGGCCAACAAGGCTTTTACGAAAATTTCCTTACTTGTTTCTTGCTAGAGGTATTTGCTACGTTTCTGATACACACCAGCCAATATCAAATACATACATATATTCCTCTGTATTTTCCAGTAACTACGGGCTTTTTCTGCGCTGACACCACCCATAGCTCCCTTATGAACAATTTGACTTTCCAAAATGTTATTGATTTCTCTGCTTGGAAGGTACAAGATTAATAGCTTTAGAGGCAAAAGTCCTTCAATCCATTCACTGAATAGGTGCTACAAGCTTGCTTCAATGCCTGCTGATGCGCTTCAGCACATCACTTTTAGTTAGAAACATGAGTGAGGCACTCCTCAAATCAACAAGGCACTAAAATACAGGAAACAGATGGGTAATTCCAGTGATGTCAGGGCAGGAAGGTATGATTTAGTTGGTTTGAAAAGGACGAGCCTGACACCTCGACTTGTTTTGCCATAGAAATGATAATGACTTCAGTAACTTCTTTAGCCATTTTAGAGGCTTCAGAACAGCTAATACCAACACCCATAAAACCAGTAATACTGGTAGCAGAACTTGACTCTAGCTGTCAGGAGCAAGGGATGAGTGTAAAGAATAGAAGACCCAATAGAAAAGATATATTAGATTCTTTTAAGACCTTGAGAAATTCACCGTCTTTTCTCAATGCTAGTTACATTAAAAATAGACTAAAATAAGGAATGTAACATAAATGTCCAGTTACAAGCACTTTGATAATGTTAGGTGAATTGGGCAAAGACCTTTTGAGGACCCCTGGTGTTACAGCAGCTTTTATGATGGTATTTGAATTTGAGAGTAATGGATTCTTCTAAGCAGCTAAAGCCAGACTATTTGGAAGAGTTTCAGGGCTGCTAAATGCACACTGCAGAGAATGTAAAATTTGACTGCCCATCTCAATTTAGGACTAAAATGTCAAAGGAGAGGTAGACCTGTGTTTCATATGTGGTACCATGAAGTATTTGGAATGCTAATCATGGGAACATTTAAGTACTTTTGTAATAAACTGCCCCTTTGGGAGCAGAGCTAGACTAGTTACAAAAGTCTGTCAAGATACAGCAGGTGAGTAAAGAAACAGTGATGATGACTGTCCTTTGCAGTAATCGGTTGGGATTGGAGAAGTTCATCGCCTGAGCTAGTAAAGGTCACATCATAAGTGACTTTCATAGTCTCCCAGTGAGTGTTCTGCACTGCCAGTGCAGTTCTGTTTTAATTCCCTGTTTGACAGACCAAGAGAAAGGGAAAGTCATTGAAATATAAGAAGTACCTCAAGAAGATGCCCTGGAGGAATCTTTGCTCACCTCACCACATGGTCATAACAGCTCTGACAATGACACCTTTTTTCCATTGCTGGATATCTTATTTGAATACCCTCTGTCTAATGAGTATGAACAGTAAGCAGCATATCCTATATTACAGTATTAAATTTAAAAATATGTTATTTACAACTATTGTTAAGAGCAGTTTTCAAATCCCCTTAGTATTTTTCATCTATAGAGGTATTTGGGGTATTTTGCTAATTCTGGTTTTATTAATGTATTTGGTGAAGATTATCTGAGTTTTATTTCTTAATCTAGGAGACTTTGGAAGCACTTTGCAAGCACTGATTTATCTGCTTTGATTCATTAAATAAATGAAGAAAGAATTGTAAACTGTAGTGGTGCCACAATGGGGTAGTTATGCTTTATTTTAATTAAAATCAAGATCTAAAAAAATATTTTATTCAGCGGCTATCTACCTGGCCGTGCTTGGCCTAGTTTCTTCAAGTACCTAGAGATTCTGCTGAAGTCTTCGTTTGCTCAATCTGCCAAACCTACAGAGCTGCATTCTGTGTACAGCTCAGGCTGCAGGCACATTTTCAGCCAAAAGAATCAGAATTCTCTGGTCACAAGCATTTGTGTAAAGTCCGTGTTGCTTTTGTACAAACCTGCTGTACTTTCCACAATGTCCAGGCTCTGCACCTTGCTGTGGTTGCAAGCTTCCCCTGTAACATTTGAGGAAAGAAGACTCCACAAACTTTCATTTCTATTTTACTTTCCACCCAGTCTCTGCAGGAGCCCAGGAGACTGTCATGGGCAAATCTCTGGCTCCAGCAAGTTTGCTGACCAAGAACCACAAAAAAATAATGAAACTTGTGAAATCATCACAGCACAAAGCAGTACAAGTTCTTTCAAACAGAGGAAGCAAAACCTAAAGAGAGTTTCCTTACCTTTGGTGAAACTCCCAGCAATGTGGTTTATGGCTGTGCCTCTGTTCTTAGTCATGCCCAACATACCCTGAGTTCTGCTGGAGAAAGTGATTGTAATTACCAATCAAATAACTATGAGTTTCCATTACAGCTTATTTTTCATTTTAGTTGGCAATGATCTCATCCCTCTCAAAACCAGTTACATATTGCCTTGGAGACCACAGGTTACCTGGATGTTGCTAGGATGCACCATTTGCCTGATTCTCTCTTCTTTTCCGCAGCCACATTGCCCACTCTCTGTGCTGTTAATCCATCTGGATATTGCCATTCTGTACCCCTGTGCTGGGAAGTTCCTAAGTGGCCACGTTGCTTACCTTCCTTCTCACTGCACTGTGCTTATCTTGAAACACTGAACAGATAGTATTTGTATGTGCATTTATTTTCCCTAGATGGGCTGTGTCGGCCTTTTGTGGGAAACATTGCAAACAGACCACAGATGAAGTTGATGTGAAACTAAGAAAAACAGGTGGATAGGGTTATAGATGGATAAATTGAGAGGGGGTGTGGAAGACAGAATGATCTACTGTCTAAACTTCTATACAATCAATGCAGTTTATCTGACTGACCTGTATTACCATTGGCAGCAAAAAGCTCCAGTTGGGAAGCCCTTGTTGGTACTGGCAGCAAAGGGAAATGGAGTGAAGAAACCTGAATGAACTGAGTTGAAAATATAAGTAGCCAAACTACCTTTTCCTTCCTAATCACCATGTTTTAATACAACAGAATAAAGTGGCATATAAAAGGGTAATGTGCATTTGCTTCAAGGACATGTTGAAACCCATAATACAGTATCTTTGTAATTTACTGGTAATATGTACACAATATAAAGGATCAGGAGCAGAGTACTATCACTATATTTAGAGATAATGCTGCTTTTCTTTCATAGGCTTGATATAAACTTTGATTACATAGCATTTCTTTAATTTGCTGCTATTCAAGAAAACCCTTAGAGCACTGCAGCAAGCAATGCCTCTCTTTTACATTTGCATTTTTTAATTTGCATTTTTTAATTTCCCAGACTGCAGCTCCACACCTACACAGGCTTCCCCTGTGGGAGGGAAGAGAATATATTTCAGTATGAATGATACTGTTTTTCTTCTCAAATAGCTGTAATTATTAATTCCAGAGATTTACAAAAAAATCACTTTGCTACTGTTTCACTTAAGTGTGTAGGGGTTTTTTCCTAACTAACATCAGATGCCAATCTATTGCTCCACTGGTACCCATTTTAAATAGGGCAGCCAAGCAAAAAGTTCAGACTGCTCAAATGACTGGCTGCTGCTCTCAGCAGCCTGCTCGTGCATTCCTTGCATACCCCAAAATGACACTGAGTGCAAGAGGAGTTTGGTGCTTTTAAAGCAAGAGCCATTATGTCCATAATACGTTAAGCCCCCCGTGGCACACTAATGGCAAGAATCTAGACCAGGTTACTCAGCACAGCAGACTATTTACTCACCAGCAGGGACCAGTTTAGTCAATACCTTTAAACATGTACTAAACCCGACGTTGTAGGAGCTGGGGTATGTGCCTGTGGCCTGGGTGATCCACATTTTGAACCCCACTGTGCCTCTCTTGGATGGGGACCTCAATCCACATCTCTTCCATCTCTTAAGAGTGTCAGGCTCTTCCAGAACATTCAGAAAGGCTATGACAGGAATATCCTATAAAACAATGGTTATATCACTCACATGGCAAGTGACAAAGTTAGGACATCTCATCAAGTAATTCAACCACTGGTTATTTCACTGCATAAACACAAACTGTAGCAGTGACACTGGAAGAGGCTGAGAGACCCCACAGTACTCAAAAATCCTGGTGGGCAGAGCCCTTCCAAGACCTAAATTTAATTGTATATGCCAGATTTAGCAGAAGGACATTTAGCTTTCCTTTTCCTAGAAGATGTCCATTTAGCAGATAAAAAAAAGAAACGGTCTCTCCCTCACTCTGTTCGGTAGAGATGTGTCAGCTTCCTTTGAGTACCAACCTTCAAGAGAAATTTCAGAATCCCAGGTGATACCTATGCACTCAGAGGCCAGAGAGCTGTCCTTCCCTGGGGCATCTGCTCCTGTCTCACCCACCAGCTCCCCTTTCAGTATGATGGCTCCTGGGACTGTCATTTTTAACTTCCCCACCCAGTCCAGCTTTGCAGGCAGAATCACTGCCTAAGCTGGATTTCTGTATCTCCCAGAGAGTTTTGACCCTGAAAAGCCTGGGATGCTAAATTTGATGCATGACATAAAGAGAGAAGCCAACAAGCAAAATTAGACCTGAAAAGGAGATGGCAGCAGCAGGGCAATGGCTTTGCTCAAGAATTTAGCCAAGTACTAATGCCTGTCTATTGGAGAGTATGTGTCTCCAGAACAACTCCATCCACAGGCTGGGGCAACAAAATGAATTATTTGACTTTCTCTATCCACGACCTTGCAAAAGAAAATTTACAAACACATTGTGTCTTCCCAAGACTGAAACGTTTGCTCACATAATAGGTGGGAAAAAAAAGAACTTGGAAGACTTTATTTAACAGTACCATCTCGCGACACCTGCCATAACAATATTTTATTTGTCAGTCTTTTCTTATCCCATGTCTCTTGAAGCTTGGCTAGGTTACTCCATCAAAGGGCAGCAGTAATAGTATCACTTCAGATAAAAGAAAAAGAGAGAAGTGTGCTGTACACAATCTGCCCATCACATCACCTCACAGTTACATTAACTGAACAGGCACCCCGTCTATGAAGAGTTTACAGACATGGCAATCCATGTCCACCGCAGCTTCTTCTCAGGTATGGGAAAAAATGCTCCACTCTTACGTGGCACCTATAATTCAAAATGCTGTACACAGATTAATTAATGGAATGTTCTTTATGCACATCAACACACTGAGTCAGAGAAAGATTAAATAAACGACAAAGCATGAAATTTAATAGACATACAACGTAGCAGAGCCATAAACAACACTGAACTGGATTTCAGGGAAAAAAACCCCTATTCCAATGCAACTATATCATTTCCCTTTCTTAAAGGATATGTTTCAGACAGCAAATTCTGCTGTGCACAGCACTGAGCACATCATCAGCTCTTTGCAAGTACTGAACTGAATAAATAATATTATCTATAATCCCAGTACCATGTCCTAAATCTCTAAATCTATTGCAATTTGAAACCTTCGTATTTAACTGACTTTGGTAAAGATAATTCTGAAAACTGCACTATCTTGGTACAACTAATTAATATGTAATAATAATGATAATCATGACCAATAATGCTGCTTTAATAAGGATTTAATCCTACAGATCATTTTATGAAAGCGCTTTAATAATAAAGATTATTTATTCTTAGAGTGCGTTTTTCATGCTAGCAACTTCAAGTACCATGATGATTAATAAAGCTAAAGAAATAAAGAGATACAAAAAATAACAAGCTTATGAGACTGCTAATATGCTGAGCTTATTTAATAAACCTTACCAAATATAAAACTGTAAGGGAGATTCTCTTGGGAGAGGGGGAAAAAAACCCCAAACATAAAACCCCTTAAGGCTATGTCAGCAGGATTGAATTGACCTGTGTATCACTGTCATTTCCACTGTCACTCTGGCAAACAAAATAAAATAATAAATAGCATTTGGTGCATTATGGGCTAGGCTGTCAGCTGGTGTAAAGAGGTGCATTGGCAGTAACCTGAAGGAGCTGTGCTTCTGGCCCAGCATTTTCAATGGGCTGCATAAGCATAAGAAAATACCTAACGTGTCTTGTCCATGATGACTTCAACACCCAGCAGAGGAAGGATACGTACTGTCAATGCTCACATCCTCTGGTGACAGTGATATACTTAGCTACGTATTGGGATTGGGCATACTGAGATCTTTCAGGAGCTTTTTTGGCTGCAACAGAAGTGCCTCTTGCTTTCCTTCTCTCGTGTTCCCACTCCTGCAGTTAAACCAAAGGGTTTGGTATGACCCAAGTTAGATTTTCATAGATATTCATAGCAGGTCAATGGAAAAACTTACCTGGTCCAAAAAAGTCCTCCATAAGGGATCCTTTTAGCCTACAAAGCATTGCATAGGCAGCATTTTGCCAAAATAGCTTAGAAAGGAAATCACCTGAGCTGGCACAATTTATAGCAGCAAAAGAAATCTTCTGCAGGATGGTTTATATAATTAGAGAAGTCTGGTTAGCAATACAGGCAGTTTTTATACACAGTACTCTATCCTTATCAAGAAGTTTTCACTGGTTTGATTTCCCTGGCAAAGCCTTGGTAGTAGAGATCAATTTTAAGAGATCAGCAAAGGTCTCTCCTGGAAGGTGAAATCACTTGGGCTGAGTAACTTTCTACTTAAAAGAGTCCCCTGAATTTGTTCCTACCTGGCACAGATTGCTGCAGTAGCAATGCGAAACCAGGAAGAAGTGGGTTATGGGACGCACAAGAGAGGTGAGAAGTCCCAATGAGGAGGTACTGAGACATGAGATATAAATGGAAACCATCCACAGTGATTTGCTCATGGGCTCCACAGCAATGGAGCCAGGGGAGAAGGGAGTATCCAACCTCAGGTGTGAAACAGGGAGACAGGAGCAAGTCTTTGGAAGAAAAGCTGAAGGACCAATTGCAGGGAAATTCTGAAGTTCTTCCTCTTCATAATCATATTTGCTTAGGCAGTCTAGGAAACGATTGCACAGAGAAAGATACAAAAGAACAAAAAGAGATGCCAGGTAAACAGAAGCCCTCTGATAAAAGAGAAGCCCAGCCCACGGTCAGAGCAAATACACGAGGGTAAGAAATAGCGGGCGTGTTTTGAATACACACTATATAAACACTGTCTGAAGTTCATGGAAGTACTGAATGGAACCAACTATCTCTTTGTTAAGGGGATGAACAATATTTCATTCCAAATAACTATCAAGAGTAGCCTCCAGCCACAGAAAGCAAATCTGAATAGGAAGAGATCTTAGCAGATCCAATACAGGCTTTCTACACTACCGGTCGATCCTTCTCCAAACTAATTTGTGAACAAAGAGAATAAAGAGCTGGGTGTTTCTCTGGGGACAGTCATATTTTCTAAGTGTAAATTATGTTGAATGAGAATACAAAGTCATAAAACAATCAGACTATTAGCTAGGTAAGAATTGTGGGGAAGATACAGTGCTCCACACTGCATTCCTAGTGTTACATATGGTAAGTAGAGACAATAGAAATCAGTGGGAAAAATTGGCATACAGTGATTTCCTTCCCTGGGCCTCCTGCAATTTCCAGAACTCTGCAGAATTTCTTGGGCTGCTTGGTCAGCTTTCTCTTTTGCTGAAATATACTTGGATTTCAATGCTAACTACCACTGCTACAAAAGGAGGGTAGTTATAAAAGGTTGATTTGCAAAAATATTTATAAATTCTGCAGCTTTCTATTTTTAGGTGTTCAATTTACGGCTTCTGGTGGCTGCAGACATCTGTCTTGTCAGAGATTTCTCTGTGGTGCTAACAGAAGTGAAGACTTAGATTCATCATGAAATGGGAACTGGGACTTTGATTCTACAGAAAATAGAACCCAGAGGAGAATCATAAACACACGCACATTTTCTTTGCATATAAATGTTTCTATTATTCCCATGATTGTTCAGCAATGGAAATAAATAGGAATTTTGTTAGGTATTTCCAGTGGAACCAAGATGGAGCCTGGCTGTAGTCAGGGAGATGCTGTGGGAGATGGTGTCAAAGCTTTGGCCCTTCTCATTTTCTCCCTGCATAATCTCACAACATCTTTGTAGTTTTCCTGAGTTGCATGCCCCTTCTTCCAAAGGTCATAAACTGTCCTTTTATTCCTGAGTTACAGCCAAATCTCTCTGTTCAGCTGGGACAGTCTTCCTCACTGACTAGTCTTTTGATACATGGGGACAGCCTGCGCCTGTGCTTTTAAGGTTTCCTTCTTAAAGTATGTCCAGCTTTCCTGGACTCCTCTTCCCTTAAGGACTGCCTCCCAAGGGACTCTGTCAACCAGTCTCCTAAACAGGACAAAGTGCCCTCCAGAAATCCAAGTGTGTCTGTTGGACTCAGTTGTTGCTGTTCAGCCTGATGTGAACTCCTGAGGTTTGTGTTCCCTTTCACTTAGCCTATGTTTCAGCAACACACAGCTTAATATCTCTGCTTAACCATGTACTCTTGGTTAATGGTTCCCTATGCAGTCTGTCAATGCTCTCTTCAGTTATTTTGCATTTCTGTATAATGCGGAATATCATCCAAAGTAAAATTAAAGTTATCAGAAGCCCGTTTGCTCAGTGTTTGTGCTACAAAACCAAAGTCCAAGACTTGAAAGGGAAACTTTTTCCTTGAAGGATTATCCCAAATAACATTTTCACAAAGGCTGGAGAGTGTATCATGCACAGAGAAGAGATCATGCAAGACTTTTCCTGGAGTCTCATCAACACTGTATTTGAACAACAGAAATGCAAAAGAGGGAGGAAAAACCTGCATGCATGTCCATGGGATGATCACCATGGAGCATGTGATAGGTGTGCGGTGTGTTAGTTATGAAAATTCTACTAGCTAGGAGAAGGCTTTAGAACAGCAGAGTCTAAAAATGTGATTATTCAGGCTATAAAGAATAGGAGGTGCTGGAATGTTCTAGAGTACATGGAAAGAATATTAAACCACAGCAACTAGGAAAACTCTTTGGAAGAATCACCCTGCTTAAGGGACTAAACTCAAGCATGGTTCACGAGGCAAGCAGTGTGCTTCTGCCATCAGCAAGGTACAGGGCATGCAAGACAAAATTAAGCTCAAGAATGAGTTGGTAAAAACTGGGAGAACATTTTTTTGTCTTGGATCCAATCATGTGGTTAATGACATGGTTGGTTTTGATCAATTTCATTTGCATGCTGCAGCTTCTGTTACAAAATCCATCACAGGATATAAAATACTTCGTTTGTTCTTAAGATTTCAATTTTTCCTTTCCTATAAGGTTCAAAAGACTCTTTTGCTTGTGCTATTTTGCTCACAGCATACTTGAAAGCACAAAAATGTGAACTGTTTGTTTATCCTCAGGGCAGGTGCTCTGTAGATTATCAGTCAAGCTTTGTTGTTCTGCACTACGAAGTCTTCAACCTTGACCTGAGAGGTTGTTTTTTCCCATTTCCCCACCCTCTGAGAAAAAGAAAAATAAAGTGAAGATGGAGAAATCCTTTTTTATTTAAGCTAGTGCTCTGTCTTGCTTTAGTAAAGCCTTTGTTGTACATAAACATGTACAAGTTTTCTAGTTACCTGTACCTGGTGTTAATACTGAAGCTTGTCTGGGGCTGGAATCACTGTCTTAGCGTGGGCAGAAATTCAGAAGTGCAGGCTCTTGTGGGGAATTCAGCACTGTTAATTGTATGACTCGGCAATACTCAGGGGAAACCTTGCAGGTGACATGTAAGGAAATAACACACATATATCTTACTTCAATATGAAGGAAACCAGAGCGCTCATCTCCCTGCAGTCTGTTGATAACTTTACCCTTACATTGAATGATGACACACAGGTGGAATTATCTTGTTCCATTAAGGATCTTTTAGAAAAACATATATAACAAGAAAGGTCTGCAAAGGCTTTCTCCTCCCAGACAAAGATTGTACGAATCCTAAATTCTGGAGTTATTTCAAAAGAGTAAATCTGTAAAAAATACAAAATGTTTTAAATTTATTGGTGTGTAGGGAAAAGGAATACAGTAAATTACTGCTCCAATCCTATGCCCCAGTATGATCTGTGATACAAGATAAAAAAGCAGACTGCAGCTCAAAACAGGAGGTGCAAATGTGACTTTTGAAATCCCCCAATCCCAACCTAATTGCTAGACAGTCCCAAAGCATAAGTTAGAGCAGCTTCAAGCATCAGCATCTAAACATGCTTTTTGTTCTAGTGCAAAGCCCGTCAGGAACCAGGCCCCAATACCACAGGAGTATTCTCTGGGAAAAGAATTAATAGGTTCCAGAGCCATTTGCTTCATCAGCCTGGGGAAAGCCCTATTTAACTCTTTGCATAACTTCAGTACTGAGAGTTTTGACCATATCTTCTGAGAATATACCACAGTGGCTGCTATTCATAATTTAACGATGTTTCTACAGTATCTTGTTAAAATATCCTCCTGATAATCCATGAGTGACTCTTTCATTATCTGAGTCTGTGACTGTTTCTGCTTTTTTGTTCTGCAGAAATTTAAAGGCTTTAAACCTTTAAACCTAAATTAATCTCAGGTCTATAGACCTCAAACTATATCTAATAATCTTGGCCCAGATAGACACTGCTTTGAAACTTCTGACCAGATTGGTTAAATGGCTAAAGCATAAATATATCCCAGATGTTACCATGGATGTTTGTCTTGACTAGTCATTAAACTTTGATATGCATAGATACTTGGCATCAAATTACATTTTCTTAAAATTCCTACCAGTGGAAATTTGATAGTTATGAAACCCCTTTTATCCTATGAATGCTGAAATGTGGCAATTATCAGTACATAGGGCCACTGAGTTTACACAGGACATTCACATATGAACAAGGGAAATATTTATTTGTTATGAGAGACAGAAATATTTCTCTGATTTCCTGCAGTGACAGAAGGGCAGATAGGAGAAATGGGTTGGATTCTGATCACATGAGGTCACAGCTTGCAGGAATGAGTACATGGGTGTAAAAATTACATAGGGCTAAAAGCAGTCTGCAATGGATCTTGTTCTAAAATAAGACTTTTGTTGACCCTTGTATTTTAAAATGAATCAAAGATAGTTGGAAAGTCTATTAGTACAAAACGTAGAAATTAAATTGTTTCATGCTTGTAGGTTCCTTTGATAGAAGGAACTGTCCTAGTTGCAATAAAAAACCCTAAACCAACCCTATCTCTATTTATACTTTGGCTATTCCATGTCCTCCTCCAAGAGGACCAATACTCCAGCACCACATAATCAGGTGGCTGGCAGCTGGGCAGCACTGTGCTCAACAGTGAAACCCATCAGATGTGGAAAAAAAGAAACTGTGTCAAGGAAATCTCCATCAGCTGTGCCCTGTATCTTAAAACTAGAAGCCCCAAAATGTGCTACTTTTCAATTCTTGCAGGGTTACAGGCCTCCAAAATAAATCAACTCTGCCAATTGTGAAACACCCTAGAGCACGTATTGGAAATAATCGCGGTCTTTTAAAGTGACAGATTAAAATCTCTAGTAACAAAGTTCTGCTTCTTTCCTTAAGCAATCTGTAAGCAATTCCACTCACTCTTGCAGTGAAGGATTTGGGTGTTCTTCTGAATAGCTTCCAGGAAGCCTCACCAGCCTGCTTCAGACTGATTCTGATCTTGCAGCAGCAAAAAATAAATGTAAGGATACTGTATCAGAGGTACTTTGGTGCACATCCAAAATTAGGCTCCAGCTGAAGACCTGTGTATTTTTATGCTAAGAAATCCTAAGTTGGGCATGCAGAAGAGCTGTGCTGGAGGGGGCCAGGGATGAGTCCTATTTGGGTACAGTAACTCAGCCACACAATCCAGTTTCTACTGACACTTCTACTTATGCCTCTGATGTTTGTCTCAATGCTGTCAGCATGCCAAGGCAGCACTGAGGACACAAAATCAGGAGCGCAAAGGCAAATATCAAGTCTCACTAAGACATCCATGAATGACTGTAGGTACCTGCCTCTAAAAAATTTGAAATCTCTTTAGGCAGAGCTGCCTCTTTGTGTGGTTACTTGGAGTCCCCTGTGTCGAGGTGAAGGGAAGGTCCTTCTTGGCTGTAAACAGTGTAGGAGACCATACCCAGACACTGCTCGAGAGAAAAGTTCTAATTATGTCTAGTACTCTCTGCAGAAAACACCTCGAAAAATCTTCAGTAGCTGCAGTGGCCACGGGCCCAGCCATGTGTGCACTGTCCTGACCCCAAACAAAAAACATGGCTCATGCCTGTGGTACTGGCCCAGCACCAAACTGCTCAAAGAATGGAAGAACAAACCTGGGGGAAATTATTCTTCAGTATAATTTCAGTTGAAAGAAAATATTTCTCAAACTGGGCAAACAGTAACTCACAACCAGGATTTGAAGACACCATGATTAATTCTGTCTTTCTGAGTTTTCAAACAACTGCTCCAGAAAGTACAAAGGACTTTTTTATTTGTAATGGACTAACTCTGAAACCTAATGATGGCAGTTAAAAAAGAAAAGTTTAGTATTTCATTATCTGATAGCACTAGCAAAATATTTAGCCCAATATATCTACCCATAAGCCCCATACAATCTCCTTCCACGTGCAAAACCCATGTGTCACAGACCTCAACTGACTTTGTACATGACATTTTGTATCACACAATTATGCAATTTCAACCCAAAAAACCAGTTAGATTTGCAGTACAATGCTGCAGATGGAAAATGGAGACGATGGACAAGACATTATGAGATACTCTGAATATCATAGTAGAAGAAAAACCATGGTGTGGCCCCAGTTCTGGCTACATTATTCATTTTCATATTTAATTCATAAAAAACTTTGTCTAATTTCCACAAGTTTTCCAGCCTCTTGCAATAAAATACAGCCCCAGAATCTTGACATCCTCCTGCAAAATTCTGGTTGAGCTGGGTACTTAAAAGTAAAAATATTCATTTTAAAGACAAAGCGCAAAGCCCTGATCACACAAGAGCTTTAATGTTTAAGCTATAGTAAACAATTTTGGACAACAGGTTTGAAAAGGAAAGTGCCTGTCTTTTCTACCAACATCTTCTGAAAAACGCTAGGTTTTGACCAATATGTAAGACTAATGTAAATCAGAAGCAATCTCCTTGAAGTTAATAGAGATCAGATTCCAGGCTTATAAGCTTTTGCACACTGAATTTAACTATCTGTCATGCCTGCGAGGTTACAGCACAGACCTAAAAGAAGGTATGGTGTAAGATCAATGTTAAGGAAAGGGTTTCATTTAAAAGACCATCTTTTCCCATCAGACATGATAGGAGATTTATTATTCCAATATTATTGTTGAAACTAGACGAGAGAGAAAAAATAAACAGGAACATATATTTTCATTTTATGACTGTGAACAACATTTCATACTGTAAACATATCTTGGTCTATAACATTTACCCACTAAAAAAATAATTTCAATACAGTCCTTATTGCTAGCTCGGCAGAGCCTCTCCAGAACATTGTGTTAATGATTAATATGAAGTCAGTGGAATTCCACAGTTGCTGAGAGTCTTGTGCCCAAGAATGAACTGCATTGCTAAATCAGCAAAGACAGTTGTCAAGGTAACCTCTATGTAATCTATTTAACTGGCTCCCAAAACACCAATCAAGGTCAGATAACGCACTCAAGCACCATATGAACACACTCATACGGCATAAAGCTTTGTATCAAGACAGCAGGGAGGAAAAAACCTCATTAGGAAGTAGGGGGAAAAAAATAAATTCAGTTTTGAGAAGTGTTAATTGGGATTGCAGTTAGCTTTGTGGGGAAAGCATGCTGCTCATCTGAATATGTTTTATCTATAGCAGAAGTAATTTCACTCCAGTTCAGTTTGAACGGTAATATCCTTCCACTCATGTTAAAAAAAAAGACAAAAACAACCCACCCAAAAAGTAAAAATAGCCACAGATAAATTATTAATTTCATTTATTGTTTTATTAATGCATGTCTGGTATCTACACGCTGATACAGAGTTCTCACTTTGTTTTCTCTGCAATAGATTATTGTGTTACTTAACAACAAATAAAATGTCAGCAGCATCTCAGGGCTGGGGATACAGCTCCCCACACAACACAGTTCCACAGGTCCTGCTCCCCTGAGGCCTCTCTCCTCCTGCAGAAACTTTCCAGTCAATTCTGAAAGGGGAAGGATCTATTTGGAGTTAAAATCTGATGGGTACTCTGAATTTTCAGTTGTATTTTCTTGCTGTGAATTCAGATCTCTATAGCCATAACAAGGGCTGCCAAGTGTCACTGGGGTCTGAACGGATTTTTATTCCAACAATTGCTGTGCATACAAATCAACATTCTTTGCTTGATATTTACTGCTTTGCTCAACATTTACCGCTTTGCTCATCCTAGAAGCAAAGGGCAGCAAGCATTATGAGAATTAAACAGGTTGTCTGTTTTCCTTGGAGCCTCCATACCCTTGTTACAGTACACCACAACTTCTTACAGCCTCTTCTCCTCAATGAATCTCAACAAATATCCCTATGCTGCTTACAGTAAAAGTACATACCAGGGGAGCTATTTCCTTCCTTCAGTTATACAATGTCAGTATCACGGAGCTGTGCTAATTCAGGACACTGCTCCTCTTCCACAAAGATGCCAAAAGGTCTTGCTGTGGAAATGAAGAGCTAAAATTAACAGCTCCAAAACTGCAGAGAGCAATCACAGTAAAGACTATATAACATCTGTGTGTTTGGACAATATCTTTGGCCAATGCCATTCATACAAAATAAAAATTCTTCTTTAAGGGCAAAAGGATTGCCTACATCACACTTTAATGAAAGAAGAGATGTGATCCTGAGAATCAAGAGTCACCAGCAACTCTGCTTAAGTTCTAGACATTTAGCATTTCTCAGGGTTTCCTCCTTTGTAACAGTGTGTGAGATCCGTACGCCTGTCTGGGATCAGTGCGGGATCCAAGGGCTATAAAATCATGTGCTAGATTAGGAAACAAGGAAGACAACTGCACATTCTAGTCATCCCCAGTGTGGGAGGGTGCGATGGTGCTACAAGCTGCTGCTTATCATGTTGCTGCTGAAGGCAACCATGTAGGCAGAGCTCACAGCCTTCACAGAACTACCCCAGGACTGCTCTGGATCCACTAGGCTGGGAATAACAAATCTGATAAGGTGCCTCCAACTTGAGAAAGTCAAGCTTCAGGAGAAGACAAACTGTGTTGCCTGTCATAGCATCTCACCTCACAGATGTAGGGCAGATGTGCACCCACATGGTGCACCCACACAGGCCACACATCATGGTTGGGTTCCAACACATTCTCTGAGTTTCCATCTCAGGGAAACAAGACTAAGGGCTGGGAAGGACCTAAATCTTGTCTGGATGTGGAGTCAAGATAGATGAAACATGAACAATTTCATATGAGCACTTTAAGGATCCAAATATTCATGACATTTTTTGTTAAAACAACCATCACCATAAAACCTGAACACATTACCAACACTCAGGAATTCACCACAGACCTGTTAGATGCAAAAAGCTATGGGCTCCATTGTGAGATGAAGAAGCTAACGAGGATGTGGACTAAGTGACTCGCTCACTGTCAACAGGATGCACGTGGCAGAGTCACAGGTGGGTGCCAAGAAACCCCCAAACCCCAGCCCAGCTGAAGCGCTGTGGTCTCTGTCTTTAAAAAAAACCACTTGAGAGCTCTGAGCACCCGCAAAACCTGTTGATTTCAGATTTCATCCAGAGGTGAGAGCATTTGGCACTTGTCAGGTGTGTTAGCATAAAAGGAAGGAGCTTGTGTATCTTTTCAAGCTCTAGAGACTGTGGCTGCTTTCAACAAGAAATTAGTAGGTTGTCTCTGGGTTTTGACATGTCAGACACAGAGACACTGACAGCTAATGAAGCTCTGAGACAATTACAGTGACTCCCATGATGAAGCAAAATCCACCCCTGCATTGCTGGGCACCAGTGTAATGGAAGTTGAACTATTCATAGCATATCCCCTTTTGTGCCACTACAAACACTGATCTGACAGCGCAGATAAAGAGGAAAGAGGATGAAAATTGAATGCTCATTTCTAAGACAGACTATGTCAGAAATGCTGTATACAGTCAATCAATGTAAGAGTGTTTCTTGTCCGGGCAAATATGTGATAAACCAAGCTTCAAACTAACAGGACTGTAAATATAAATATTTGTCGCCATGCCTAAAGTAACTTGATGTTTCAGCTCTCAGGAGGTGGTTCTGGATTCACAATGACTTCAGCTCTTACATGCCTTTGAATGTGGACCTAGGTTACCTTTGAGTTAATTCTGTCACACAAACAGAACTCATTTAATTTCAATCAATACTCTGGCACTGTACCTTTTGTGTGTGTAGGCTAAGTGTTTTCTTTATTAATTCCACAGAATTGTAATTATGCACTGTACCAAACCCACTCTTCTTTGCATCCATAAAATTGCTCTTATATTTCTGGGAAGTTTAATGCAGGTATGGGCAGCAGGTAACAAGACTTGCTCTGTGAGAGTGTAGCACAGCAAGTGTAGGCAATGCTGGCAGGAGATACCAGGCACTTCCTACCCAGAGATAGTATAAGAAGATAGTTCTTGTAACGCCAAATATAAATATACATATGGAACAAAAAGCAGGATGGTTCTAATATCTAGCCACAAAAGTAAATTTAAAAGCCATGAGTAAATGTATATGAAACCATCACACTAACTGCACCATCTCCATTTTGCAAGTTACTACAGTAAACTCATGGTTACAATCATTTCAGTCAGCACTCACTTCTGGAGGTCACAACCTGAAAGCCTGTTTATACCTGACTAAAAACATCATGCTTGCAGGTTTTTTAGACTTTAAAAAACCCTCAAAACAAAAAAAACCTCCACAACAATATCATCAAAACCTATCTTGAACAATACTATTTGTTGACTTTATTAAACAAAGTTTTTAAAAGAGGTTTCTCTATTTTTTCTATTAACTTTGAAATACTAAATTTCAAGACTTAATTTGCTTATTCCTAATCCCAACATATACAATGGAAGGCTCTGAAGCAGTTCAAAATTGCAGGTGTGGTTTTCATGTGTCTCCCACCCATCCACCCACTTCAAATGTACAGTCAGAGCTGTGTTTAAAGCCCTTGAAATCTGGAGGGGAAGGGATCCCTACAGACCCAGCCCCACGCACGGCATCAGGAAGAGCACTGTAGATTCTCACATCTCCAAAGGAACATGAACTAATCCACACAGTAAGACAGGATTTACAAGACAGACTGTAACAGCTCCTAAGATAGCTGTTACTGCCTCTGTGTTGTTAATGTGTTTGCAAGATTAGTATTAATTACCCAATAAGGGATATATCTGTTTTGAGAGCTTCTAATAAGTCTGTACTTAATATTAAGCAAATCATATGCAAATGAAAGAATATACTGTATAAGCAAGAAAGTATTTAATTATTTGTATGTATTTTAGGGGTTTATAATTAATAAATGTCTTTGCAGGATCTTTTATAGGTATATATTTATGTATCTATGAATAGTGATTGTATAAAGGATATATTCAATACAGACATTCAAGGTTAAATAAGCAATGGAAAGGTGATATGAACTAATGATTGCCAATACACTCAAATTTAGATACCTTTGATTGTAGCTGTTTATCCTGCGTATAAAGAATGGAGAGTACCTGTCTGCCCACCCACCCCTCCCTTCCTCCAACTTTATCATTCCTGCCTTAGGATCATGTTCTGAACGTTCTTAAGCATCCTGCTTAATACGAGAATTGCAACATTTTTCTTAGGTAAACAAGAGAGAAAAAAATAACTGATAGAAGAAATCCAGTGTAAAGGAGTATCATTTCACTGCAGCCCACCAAGCAACCCTGTATTTTACCAGCTGGGACCCCGGCTAGAGACTCTGACCCCCAGCCAGGCACCCGATAACAAACTGCCAATTCACCGAGCAGCAGCAAAGACTCTGCTTCTCCTCCTGCCATTCACCACGTTCCCCAGCTCCTCTCCAGCAGCAGGAGGGGGTGAGGGAGCAGGGGATGCCCGGCTTGGCTCGGCCCGACGGAGCCGGGCGCGGAGCGCTGCCGCCTGCGCGGAGCGCTGCCAGCGCTGCCGCCTGTGACCAACCGGCCCCCACCAGGCTCACGCTTCTTTATTCCACTCAGATTCTTCTGCTCCATATCAAAACACAACAGCCAGTGATACTAATTCATCTTCATTTTCTCAAGTAAAAAAACCAACATGGCAACTAGGGCAAATGTTTATATAAAAATGCGCTTTTTATCTCTATACCTCTGTGACTGAATTTTCCTTCAAGAGTAACAGATGGCTTAACTGTACCAGGTAAAGACTTTGCATGAGTTGGTGACAAAAAAAGGGTTGTACTGTGGGTTTTTTATAACATAAATCTCCCCCAAACCCACTCCTGTAAACAGTAATAAGAACATGCAGGGCTTTTTAATTGAACATTAAACTCAGAAGTCCCATTACATTCACAGTACAGTATCCAGTTAATATATCCTTTGGGGTTTTTTTTTCCCTTTGTCCCACCCACAGAGATGTTACAAATTGGATTTAAATTAAATTTCATTCTAAACACATATATTCAATCATAACAAAACAGTGACAAATTAGCTTATTCCATTTAAACTCATTGTGTGCTGAGGCTGAGTGCCTCCTGCTCCAACCCGGGGTCTATTTCCCAAAGGTCGGGTATTTAAAGAACTGACGCACAAATGTGTGTGCAGCTATTAGCAGGGGAATTGGTTTGATTATTACATGAAATATCAGGTTGAACTTCAGTGTGTTTTAAAGTGTGAATATGGAAAAGGGTTATTTTTATTATTGCATGAGTAAAGGGGTATAAAGGGATGGGTACAGAGTGCTGCAGAGGTAGGTGCCTACATTTACTTTTCCCTCTTTCTTAAATACAATCTGATATGAAAAGAAGCCTGACTGGTAACTTCCCTTTTAATGTAGTCTGTTGTAAATCCATAGAAACACTGTTCCCCGTTAGGCACCTTTCCTGTACAGGAATATCATATAAGGAGATTTTCTTGTTTGGTTGTGGGTTTTTTCCCAACACGGCTGGGCCCTTGATAGTTTTAGCATTTAAAGGAAGCCAGAATGAGTCAGGTGTGGAGAGAAAAGAACAAATTTGATACCACTCCTGAGAGAACTTGGATAGATTCCAAATCAATCTGTCTCAGGGGGTCGAGGGGAGGGCAGAAAATCAACAGGCATGAAAAAAAGACCCTGAGTGTTACCATGGCTGAACATCAACTGTGGTTAGATCAAAAACTTGTGAAGCAAAGGATATTGAAACCGTTATTTGTAAAGAGAAAAGTTGTCATTTCAAAATTATGGTGGAATGTGTTTAGAAAATAAACATTCTCAATATGCCCTAAAATTTCTTAAGAGTAAACAAACTCACTGCTTTTACCAGGTTTATGCAGTCTTTATGCACTGTGGATATTTTGGAGATAATTCAGGACTCATTAGAAATTTCTGTAACAGGTAGGACTGTGATGTCCCTACATGGGGATGTGCTTCAGTTGTCTATTGGCCTAGGGTAGTTAGTCACAACTGCTAACAAACATGAAAAAAGAAACAATTAAAATTCTAATTGGTTTGAAACTTTAAATCCCATCTCAGCATGCACACTCATCCCTCTACATACTACCTAAATCCTAACAAACCCTTTTACCTTCTCTCTGTGGGCCAGCCATGCACAAATTTGCTGCTTCCAAAATTCAAACTCCAAGTTTAACTCTGGATTTAATCCTGTCAGATACCCAGAAGCTATGTCCTTCCCTGAACATGCTGACATTCTCACAAGAAGGGCTCAGTACCTCCTGGAATTGGCTATGAAGGAACATTTCACAGAACTGCTTAGGCTGGAAAAACCTCTAAGATGGGCAAGTCCAACCACTAACCCAGCACTGCCAAATCACCACAACACCACGTCCCCAGGTGCCACATCTACACATCTTTTACATACCTTCAGGGATGGTGACCCAAACACTTCTTTGGGGGAGCCTGTTCCAGTGCTTGGCAACCCTTTCAGTGAAGGAATTTTTTCTAATATCCAACCTAAATCTCCTCTGACGCAACTTAAGGCGTCTGGTGCTACTGTAAGTTGGAGGAAAAGACTGACCCCTCCTTCCAGACAGTTGCAGGGAGGACAGCTGCAGGGAACAATGAGGTCCTTCCTCATCTCCTTTTCTCCAGGATAAACACCCTCAGCTGCTCCTCATCAGCCTTGTGCTCCAGACCCTTCCCCATCTCCGTTCCCTTCTCTGGACACGCTCCAGCCCCTTGGTGTCCTTGTCATGAGGGGCTCAAAACTGCCCACAGGANTCAGCCTTGTGCTCCAGACCATTCCCTTCTCTGGACCATTCCAGTTCTCCAGACCCTTCCCCATCTCCGTTCCCTTCTCTGGACACGCTCCAGCCCCTTGGTGTCCTTGTCATGAGGGGCTCAAAACTGCCCACAGGATCCAAGGTGTGGCCTGCCCAGTGCCCAGCACGGGGGGACGGTCACTGCCCTGGTCCTGCTGCCACACCACTGCTGGTACAGGCCAGGTGCCATTGGCCTTCTCGGCCACCTGTGCACATCTGGCTCCTGTTCAGCTGCTCTCTACCAGCATGCCCAGGTCCCTTCCCTCTGGGCACCTTCCAGCCCCTCTGCCCCGACCCTGGAGCACTGCAGGGGGTTGTTGTGCGTGCAGGACACAATTTGTGGTAGCTGTCAGCTGAATTTTTTCCCCAGACGCCAATGATGTGAATACAAGTTCTTTTGTACCTTCACAGCTGTACCAGACTCACTGCCCAGGTGTAACAACTCCTGGCACTAGTAGTTTTTCCTTTGCCACACAAAGGAGAGCTGCAGAAGTGCAGATTACACCTTCACCAATAACTGTTTACAGCTACAGGATCTCAAAACATGTTCTCCATTCTGCACAAGGTCTCCTGAGCAGTGTTTGAGGTTGTACCATCTGCACAAAAAATACTTCCACATTATTGCACCCTATAAATCAAATACAACTGCAGGAAAGCAGGTGGTCATAAACTAACAGAAAAATCAGACCTATAGTGCACATATATTAGGCTAGATCCACTCATCATGTTGCCCAGTGGTTGAGTGCAGACAACAGGCCAATTTATTTAAGTTATCTGTGGCTGACAGGTAAGAAGCATGCATGGGGTGCTGGGAGAGCAGGCTGGTTAACAAGGCTTGTGTGTTCTGACTGGTCTGACAGGGAAATACCTTCCCTCTGTCCACACTGCTGCTTGCCTGCTGGGGGTCCCAGAAAAAACCAACCAATGGAAGGATACCCGGGAGGAGGATCACTTACCCTAGGAAAGAGTGAAGAGGGGCACATGGGATAGATAATGATGCTTAGGTAGGCAAGCAACTGCAGCCAGAGACAAGGGGAAGGGATGCCTCAAAGAGGTAAAGGAATTGATGTGGGTGGGAATTGCAAGTGGGGCACAAGGGACTTGAGTGGAGTGGAAAAGGAAAAGTTGATCGTAGCATTGATAAACTGGAATCTTCAATAGCCTGTCTACTGTTTGATGCCAGATGTGCTGAAGAAATATCAGCCTCAGTGAGAACTCTGCATGAGCAAGGGTCTCAAACTGAGACCTGTAGTAAGAAATCTGTTTTTTTAGTTGCTTGGGCTTTTTGCTGGTTTTTTTTTGTTTGGGTTTTTTTTTTAATAATCAAGGAGCTTGAGCTCCAACAGCAAGATAAGGACAAGAGACAGTGGCACATCCTCTGGAATAGGAAAGGGTGCCCACAGCTCAGGATGATGCTGAGCACCAGGGCACAGTCCCATGGCATCTGAGCCCAGCAAGCAGAGCAGGGCAGGGACAGTAGCGGGTCTTGGTGACAGCTCAGGGAGCCACAAGTGGACAGCAGGTTACACATCGACTTCAAGGTCAACTGAAATCCAGGTGACATTCCAGGACAGGGCAGGGGCCATGCACACCTACACTGCAGGGACGGGAGCCCCAGGGATGAGCTGCAGAGGGGTTCTGGGCCATGGACAGGCTGCCGGGGGGCTGGGCAGGGCCGCTGGGGATTGTTAGCGCAGGCGGGGCCGACAAGCATCGAGGGGTATCTGTCAAACCTACCTGCACACACAGGTGCAGCTCGGGGCAGCAGCAACCCTAACAGCATGTCATATCCTGACACTGAAGTAAGGGCAAAGCTTAACAGGCACAAGGGACCCTCATTCCAAACCACCGGAACTGCTCCGGTGAGAGCAGGTTACACCAGTCGGAGCCAGTGAGATCCAGCCTCTCTGGATTCTGAGGTCAGATCCAGGCACATTTTAATTAAAGGACAGGAAAGGAAGCAGAATGGTATGAGTTAAAACCTACTGCCAGCAAAAGCCTCATCTTTTAAATATTCTTTAAGACTACTTAAGTATTCCTGCCCCAAGGAAGCAAATGAGATTATTCATATAAGTAAAAACTACTTACACAAGCTACAGTTTGCAAGACGCTTTACCAATTACAGAGACAGATTTCTGCAACAAAGTCTTACAAAATACACAAGACCACTCTTTTCTACTCTCAAAATAATAAAAATCACTGACTATCCAAAATTGCAAATTGGAGGGAAGAAAGGGAAAACTGCAACATAACTGATCTGCCAATGGCGTTGTTTAAAAATTATTTTCCTTTTAAAAACCCTGTATTTCCTCTTTACTTTCAGTTATTAGAGTACGATTTCAAATAAAAAGGGGCACTTGAAATAAGCATCAGGAGTTGCTTGGACACACAGAAATGTGTCTGATCACAAAATTGCTTACAATGTTAACGATAAAACCCTTCCTGTTTGTCATGGCCACAAAAACCACCCTGGTTTTGAAAGGATAAGGTCCTTTATGATGTTGATAAAGCACTCCTCTTGCAGAAACATAGGGTACCATCAATCAATAACATTTGTCTCTGGCTTCTTTCGTTGACATCCCAATATTGCAACAGCAAATCATAATCCTAGCAAAGTAAACAGGCTCTGGGGAAAAGCAGCTATAAATTGGGCCTGCTTGGATCAAATGAACTCTATCATGAAGGTCTGTTAAGCACTGAGTGTTTTACTTTCTAGCAGAACATTCAAATTGAAAAGAAATAGGTGAATTGAAAGTAAGAAGCAGAGTTAGAAACCAGACAGCCAAAGTAATTTGGTTCTTCAGTTAATTAGCAGCAGATCACCCTGATAATCACTGTTGTGCCTTGTTTTCCTTTAGCAGTTATTGATTTCAGTTTACCTCAATATTTTCACATTTATTCCTCCCCAGTTTGGGAGATTTCCTGAGGTGCAAAGCTCAGGCTTGATCTGAGCAAACACCACTCCGTTGTTTAATGAGCACTAAGGGCCCGTCGACGTCAAAAGGCTGCTCCGGATCAAACACAGCCCGTTACGTAAAACATCCGAGCTGCACGGGTTTAGAGTGGGTTCATCAGGGTTTAGCTCGGGGTGACCATGCATTGGCCTAAATGAAACCCAAAGTTTTCCCAACTTTGTCACACAGATAAGTCTGAGCTCTTTTTGTCGACCCTTCAGTATATAAGTACTAGCCCACTTAAACAACTCCAGTTTTCATAAACAGATTTAATGGTGTTTTGTTATCATAAGAAATTATCATTACAATTATTCCCCTTCAGTACCCTGGAGCATGCTGTGTAGTGCAGTGTCAGGGTTCAGTTTTGATCTGGGTCACACAAGCATCAGGCCATGAGAAGGAACAACTTGGGTACATCAGTATCGAGCTGTTCCTTCCACCTCGGACAAGTGCACAGCAATCTGTCAATACAAGGCGGGCAGCGAGACCTCGAGCCACGGAGGGAGCTCACCTCAGAGCAGATTTTACTGAGCTTCACTGAAGCCAACACTGTGCAAGAGGTCCAGCTGAACCCCAGGACACAATCTAGACCTTGACTGTAGGTAAAATGCAATGATGAAAAGAGGGCAAAGAAATTAAAAAGAGCCAGTGCAGCCACACTGACGTGCTGTGCAGACACTTCGAGGGTGATGTCTCTCCACAGTTCTAGAATACAAAATTCTGCTGCCTGTGTACTCTCACAGATCCATGCTTGATTTTCATGTGCATTTTGGTTCACACAGGTAGTATGTTCAAAGTCCAATTTCAAATCATAATTATTATTATTATCAGTTATTATTATCAATTCCAAGTAAAGTTAAAAAATACTCCTGGGGACTGTGGAGATGTACTTCTGACACAGGGAGCAGGATCTAAAGGCAGATAACTTACCTTCTGACTCAAGTCTTTACACTATTTACAATTGCTTTCCCAACTGCATAGGTGTCAAAAAAAAAGCAAACTGTATTGTGCAGAAAAAGTAACTTTGACAGGTCTAATTTACTGAGACTGATTCATGTGACAGCATAAACAAATCATTCTTGTCAAAGTCTATATTGAAAATGGAGTAAATTGATCGTGGAGTCAAGTGCACTAGTAATTTCAGGGAGTATTGTGATTTCATTTGTAAAACTGTTGCAAAGAGGGGAAAAACCTGTCTTTCAGAGCTGGCTTCAATTTTTCCACTAGTCAGAGCAGTAGAAGAATATGCTGGTTAAGAGCATACTGCTACTAACAGCACTTTTCCTGTGCAATCCTGTTACTGTGTATTCAGGGAAGTAACATGAGAAATCCCCCGAGAGCTTTTGTACAAATATACAGTGGAGATCAACAAGAAATCCTCTGGGTGAACAAAACATTCTGTATGTGTTTTCTTACTGCTTCTGTAGGGGCAGAATGTTGTGACTGATTAGAGCACCAGCGTAACATGCAGTTTCTTACTGGAATTGGTTTTTATGCTTAGGAAAAATTAGAGAAACAACATTAGAAGAATGATGTTTTTTAACGTGGGTTCAAATTATATAATCTCTGAAGTCATTGTTTTCTTGCTCTGCAGGGGAGAGGGTGCGTTCCTGAGAGTATTTGCTAACTGACAGCGCCCGAGCTTCTTATCTGGGAATGAAAACCAGGGAGATGTAAACTTTGTGAAGATAAGCAATAGCAAAACTCGCGTGTAATGTATCCAGCGAAGCTAAGGATCCTCCAGGCAGAGAAAGTGAAGCCAATAAGTTATGCTAGACAGGCACTTACAGAGGTCTGCTGGGGTCATGTTTACTAATCTCTCTCCCTCTGTCAGAGTGCAATGAAGGAGCACAAAGCATGCAAACTACAAGGTAGATAAACAGTGAATTATTCAAAACAATACCTTCACAGTTTATATAAAAATAACAAAAGTTAAATCAAGAATGCATTTAACCAAAGAAAAAATTTTAATAGCCCAGATCCTCAGTATGCCAAGATCACAACTGGGACGCGTCTTGCAAGAACGGTTTTGTCCATTTTGCAACAAATGGATTTAATAACATGCCCCTGTTTTCTCCAATCCCTTGACTTGGTACAGCCCTTTGACTTAAGTTCCAGCTGACCCCCTCTCCTTCCTTTTTTTTTTTTTTATTTTCCCTTCCATATACAGAAGGTACAAAATCTATTGTTCATATTTCCAGGGGAAAACCAATTCTGTCTCAAGAATATTCACCTTTTGTGTTCATCTTTAAGCTTCATAAGGTCAACACAAAATAGGGAAACAGAGCATTAAATTTCTAAAATCAATAGCATGTACATAAATTGACATTCATTACTTTACAGCGATTTCCAGTTTCTCCTTGATTGATTAAAGCCAGGGGTTGAAAATAAGTGCTTTTCCCCTGCCTGGAGAAATTCCCAATTGTCCATGCTGTGAACCTTCCATTATGAGACATGAGACAGCGGTAGCAGTACATGGTTCATTTCACACCGCCACAAAATAGACTTGTCATTCCACAATCGAAAGTAAGGAACCTGATGGAAGAGCAATGTGTCAAAAACTTGTCAAAAGCGGCCCGTGCTTAATGACAACTGAGAACGAGGAAACCATATCCTGAGGTTTTCACTGGCCAGATCTCACACGCGGGGAGCAGAGCAGAAAATTATCCTGTTAATTTGTTATACGTTTAAATGTGATATTGAATGGCAAATCATATTTTTCAAACTAATTAATTTTGATTCCACATTAATTTAGGGAAGATAAATATTTACAATACAATTATATTAGTTAATTTATAAAAGCAGAGGGGCAAAACCATTTAAATAAGGGCTGCTTAAATTAATGCTAAGAAAAAAGCACACTCTCTACACTAAAAATGCTGGAAAGCTAATGCTGCATTAAATGTCCTGGTATTAAGGGTTCTCTATACTAACATGATAAGTATAACAAATTGATCTTTTGTATGAATTATGTTAGACCCTGAGAAATGATAATGTCAAATTCTGCAGCACAGTGGACCTGAACCAATTAGATGAGTAGATAATTTGGCCCTTCACACTAATAACACATCATTAGTAGGAATACCTTCAAAGAAAAACATGTATCTGGGGAACACTTTGCAACTAGGTGATGCTTTTAAAATGTTTATAGAATGGAGATGGGGATCTGATTTCTTAAACCTCAAATACTAAGAAGGCAATTCCATAAAGTGGGGATTATGACTATATAGAGTTGACAATATTGCTGAGTTTATTAACAGTTACAGAAGCACATGCATGTGCATATGGTGTGCATGTCTAGAATATTTTTTCATGGATGGGCTTATTAATGATGGGCAAAGCTTCAAAGAGTCACAGGGATTCATGAGGATTCACAAGTCCTCATGAATCTGGCTGCTTATATCTGAAGTTCTTAAACTAAAAAAGGCTAGAAATGCCACTTAAAAAGGACTTAATGTTAGATTTACAGTACATCTTGGTCTAGCACAGACTGAAAATTGTGGAGGACTGTCTTTCCTCACAGAGTGTTTTCGCATTTATTCTGCTGTCTGAGCACGTGGAAAACTTTTCAAAAGTTTATATTAGACCCTCAAAAAGGCTTAAGTTCACTTCCTCAAAGCAAAGTTTAGAGGAAATGATACACATGCCAAATCACTTGACCCTGCAGGAACCTGCACAAACAGCAAGTCAGGCTGCCTTGAGAGACCTCCTCGTGTCACAAATGCCAGAAGAGTTTTGTTCCGTGGGGATCCAGGGAGGTTTCCACCTGTATCCTATTCAGTCATGAACCTCTGAGTGGCTGCAATTTCCCTGAATTACGTGTGTTACAAGAGCTGTAATAGCATCTAAGAGCAAATCCTTCCAGGTAACTAACATACAACTTGTACAGTTCCATTTTCTGACCAACAGAGACTCAAAGGCAGACACTCAGTGAGCCATGGGGCGTCCCAGACGTAGTGCAGCACCACTGCTGGGGACACGGGGCAGAATTCTCAGTGCCCTGAAGTTGATTCTGTCCATGCACTTCATGATCTTTCAGTGGCAAAGGAAGGATTAATGGATGAGTACAGCAGATAAAGAATTTCTTGGAGGTCCCTTCACTCCCAGGAGTACTGGGCTATTTGCTTGCCAGAACAGTCTCATTACCTTCATTTGTCTCCCACAGAGCTCGTCACGGAGTCAGGTTTCCACTGGCCATTTACAACCTGTGGACTTTGCCACACTTTTCTGGAGCTCAGAAGGTGAAGGGCAGAAATCAATATTATTCCCAGTGACTCAGTTACTGGGGTGTGTGTGGGGGGTGTTCATGAAAGCCTTCAGGAGAGTTTCCTGTGTTCATGGCGAAGTAGAGAGCTTTTGGGGAAGGAACATCTTTGGCAGGAAAGGCAGTATCTTGTCAATTCTGAAACCAGCCAGCTCTAAACTTTGTTCAAAAGTGGAAGGATGAATAAGGTTTACATATATACAACTCTTAGTCCACAACAGTACTTTGGGGAAAAAAAAATTAAATAAAATCAATGTTAACATAACAGGTAACCTGAAACTGCTCTCTGAAATTATTTTCTAAGGAATAATTATCATTTCAAAGTGAACTGAATCCAAAACCCAAGGCCAAAAGAGGTCTTGGACTAAATCAAGCAAGCACACCATGATTTGTTGTACTCTCTCCTGGCTTTCTTTCTGGAAAAGATGCTCCCACCTCCCACCTGAGTTAGGTTACTATTAGTCTTCAATATGCAGATCCACTTGAATATACCACAAGATGGTTGCTGTAAAAGAGCACCATGGGATTTGAAAGGAAAACCGAAGCACACTGGTTTTCAAAGAAAAAACATAGAAAATGTAAAGTGGCAATTTAGGAAAGCAGCTGTTTAATTCTGGGTCTTTTCTGCAAACAAAAAAATCTCAGAAACGAGACTCACAAGAAAATTTGAACTTTGAGACAAAATTATAATTTAATTTCAGTAATATTAGCAAACACCTTCACTCCCCTACTCCACACTGGAGGAACTGTGGCCGTGGAGCGATATGGGAATGTGTGTGCCTGTGCCTGGCAGAGGGGAGGGCAGCACTGATATTCCCTCTCAGTCTCACCCTCCCCAGAGCATTTGCTCTGCTCCTGTTCTCAGAGCCATCTCTGCCTTTTCTCCTCCTGCTACAGACACTAAACAGCACATTTGCTTAAAAAAAAAAACAAACCTTCAATATTTAAAGGACAATAGGACAATTTGCTAATTGAATAAACTGATTATTTTAAGGGCATTTATAAATCCATTCAGAAACCATTCACTCCATCAAGAAAAAAAATTCCTATTGGTGTCGGGAGTTGTCCTTAGGGATATACCACTCTAAGCCTCTCAGCACTGCGCTGCCAGTGTCTTTGTTCTTGACCTGACCTAAAAAAATGCTCTCTTTATGAGTCACAGAGGATTTATTTTCTGCCTTAGCTTAGCCCCAGCTTCTTTTAGGTAGAAAATGACAGTTTTGCTCAGTTGTGGCAAATGACCTACACTTTTTATGATGTAGATGATTGTCCAGGAGGATCTATGCTGAAGCCACCAGTGTAATTGAATTTAGGAGCACAACGGCCTGGAAATATTTACTAGAAACACCACTCTTGGGGGTGGCAGTAGGTTTTGGAATTACCTCCTATTTTTGTAGTGATACTTAAGCCTAAAAGTGCAATTTATCAGAATATTTTACAAGATACTCTTTTATTGTCCAATGAAATATTTAAAGCGTGAATTAGATCCTTAGTTCACACAAGTCCCTAAGAAATGTACAGGTTTATCTTAATTTACACCAACTGAGGGTCTGGTTGTATGAAAACTCTCTCCTTTCCCCAGTTTTATATATGAATTTGTCCCTTGAATCAGCTCAGAACAAAATCCTACAGTCTATATACTCAGTTCTTTAACTTGTTAGAGATTCTTGTACATCTGCAGGGAAACATTTTATAATTTAGGCATTAAAGCTTATCGATATGTGCTTTATGGCTTATAGAAAACTCTGAAAATATGTTTCAGATTAGTGTTTATTTGGATTTAAAATAAAACTTGTGCAGAGATGTGGGCTTCTAAGCAGGGGTTCAGAGATGTAGTGAGGCATGAGTCAGAGCGAGGAATGAATTATTTATTAGATTTACAATACCATTTATATATTCTAGTTCCATAAAGCAATTGAACAGTGTTCACACTTCTCCTAGGATTGGTCCAAATCTCAGATACCCACTTAGAAATGTTTTTTCCTAATATAATGTACACAAGGTCAGAAGATACCAGATATGAATGCTATTTACAAAAACCCTATCTATTGTTTACGTAGCCTACACAGCAAAGGAAAAGTTCTCACAGAATGAATGCAAGAAGAGAAAAGGTCCCTGCTAACCGCATTTCAGCATCCACACAGAGAGGAGTCATAAACACTATCTAGTCCTACAAATTTGAGTCAGTTACTTAAGAATTGTCTCTCCCAGATTACCTAAGGGGACTCTTTCCTTAAAATGATTCCTCTTTGAACCCTGAGTCTGGGTTATAGTCCTGCTTTAGGGCACGGGAGCTTGGTCAGGGAGAGCTCCTTTCAGCAGCTCGGGGCAGGGATGGCGCAGGTACAGAGGGGCTGTCACCGCATGTGGCACGCAGTTATTCCAGGTGTGAGCACTGTGCTCCAGAGAGACAACCTCCTCATGCTGGTCCTAACAACACACTGTAATTTCCCCTCTGCAAAGCAGAAATACAGTTCAAATTCTTCCACTGGATCAAGACAGGCTGCTGGTCCCTGGGCCAGAACTCCTCCGCTAATGGAAGTTCTGCTGGTCTGAGGCCGTTACATCACTGAGGAGCTGGGCCTGTGTTTTTCAGGCTTGTTGAAGACTGCACTCACCCTTTGATCTGCTGAGTATGAATATTTTTACTTAATCCTTGCCTTGTAAATTTTTATTTCCAGATCTCAGGTCTTTGTAATCAAATCAAAACTTCATTATCTAAGTAGTATTGGTAATGCTCAAAATCTGTAACCCTAATCCCACAGTGTTTTAGTAGGTGATTTTAATTATTTTTCCTTTAAAATTCTGATCACATTCAAGAGCTTCTAGTGAAAAAAAAATCCTGAAAGTAAGAAAAAACCATCTCAGAATAATCAAAAGCTAGAAGAATAGAAAATTGAAGTATATTATTTTAAAATCCTCATGAATTTTAAGCCAACTTTCAACCTGAGGAGGCCGAGCAATTGATTTTGTAGATATGGCTAGTTATTTACATCTTTCCCCATAACTAAAAGAGTTTAGACTTTTATCAAGGTTTTACAGGGCTGTATTCCGTACACTATGTAAACAATACAGTGCTAATACTTCTTCCCCCTCTTTCAGCCTTCCCATTGGTTTTACATCCTGACATTTAAAAAAAATGTAAATGTTAAAGGTTACTTACTTTTATAAGGAAGTCATTTACTCTACCATTCAGGGTAAAGGCACACTATTACCATCTGAAATATTAAATCACTACCAATTCATACCATGTGGGAGTTTTGTAGAGCAAATGGATTTCTCCCTGATTGCCACTGTTGCTTTCAAAAAAAAGTGCATGTGATGAGTGGAGAACCGGCCTGGGGACCCTGCAGTGCAGTGAGAGGGTTGGCACTTCAGTCCTGCAGATGCACAGTTGTTGTCTGCCACACACGTCCACCAAGAGGGGAAAAGATGAAGTGGTGGGACTGGAGCAGTGCACGCTGTCCACCCACGTTCCTGGCTAAGAGCCCAGCTGTGGCCCGCCTTCCCTGTCCTCCAGGATCACTGACAGCAGGATGTCAGTGCTGCTGGACAGGCTGTAGGTAGTGCACGTTGCCTCCTCTGGATCCAAGCCATCCTGACAGAGCCATGGAGCTTCGTTCTCCGTGGGGATCTGAGCATCGTTGGGCTGCTGCCCTTGGGTGTGCTCTGGAGCTTTGCCTAAATCCACGCTTCAGCACAGGCTTGTGCATAAACAACACCGATGATGAACAAGCTGGGACTTGAGAATCAGCTCAGATCTACATTTAAGCAGGGCTGTGGATGCCACATACTCAGCTTGAGAATTCCATTTCCCCTTGTCTGGAGCAAGGGGTGTGCACAGGCACACAAGGGACTCCAAGGGCTCCGGAACGCACAGCCTCACTGCAGTCAATAGAGGCTTTGGATTTTAAGTTGTTTCTGTTCCACAACTGCTGGAGTATTTGTGATACGCAAACCAGAGAAGCCCACAAACTTTCCATAAACAATATGAGAAAGCTACAATACTTCTCTAACCACATCTTACACATTCTGTGTATTACTGCAGAACAGGGAGTCCCACTGGATGTTATTTATTTCTAAGAGTGTTTCCATAGACTTCCCTGATTTAAGAAGCCTGTGTGCCCAGATGCAAAAGCAAACATTGCTCTTTGTGGGTAATATTTGCTGAACTGGGCTCTTACCAGCTGTCTGCCTCCTTTTTTGTTGTCATTTTGTTCCCTTACAAGTGTACGCAGTGTCAGACGTCATCTAGGCTTTGTACGTTTCTACAAAAACCACATAAAATCTCTTACTTGATTACCTTTGCTTAATATGACATATACCAAAGCCCTACAAAGTCAGCTGTTTGTTAGATTTATTGTACCTTCAAAAAAAGTTCATCAATACCCATGAGATGTTACTTTCATGTGGATTTGTGCTTTGAGAAACTGATGTCTGATAACTTAAGCATAAAGTAAATCTTCCTCAGCTAACAACATCAGAAACAATTTCCAACAAAAGCTTCTAGGAAATATTCAATTCACTGTACAAGGATTCATTTTTATCTCTGTATTATGCCACTGATGTGCCAAACGGGAGCAGAATTGTCTGCACTGATAGAATAACATGCTCTCCCCTTCTACTCTAGCCATTTGCTTTATTTTTCTTTCGTGCTCTCTGGGCAGATAAAGGGCATGATATTAAACTGTTCTGCCATCTCGTCATACTTTGTTGGTTAATGTTTAAAATACAGCAGATGTAGCTTCGAAGTGATATCAGAATGCAGTCTAGTACCTAAGCACCATACACATCCCTTACTGAAGGCTATTTATTGAGGAGAAAACATTTCTCACATTTGTGTGTTATACAGAAGATGCTTTAATAAGGTTATTGTATTTGCCTGTCATATTGTACTAGCTTTGTACTGGAAATAGTCTTATTAAAGAGAAAGACTGTCTTTTCTATGACCAGGGTCTTTGATATTTAGAGAAAGATAAAACAAAAAGAACAAACTGTTCAAGCATTTCTCTGACATTCTGACACACTATTTCCTAAGCTGATGCTCTTGAGGTGAAAGCTAAGAAAAGCAGAGAATGAAATGCTTTGCCTTTTCTACTCCCTAGCCAGTAATAAGCCCTTTCATAATCAGCACTAGTCAAAGATATTCCACTCCATCAAAACCAAACACAAGTCATCCCCTGTGGAGCCAACAAGAATTTTCAATTTTCCACCCTTTTAGTACAGGTGCTTTTTATGAGCGACTTCGAAGAAGACTACTCAGTGCTCAGCCATCTGGTCATATCCAAACCCCCAGATACTTTGTCTCAAAGGCTATTAGAGAATAGTTTTAAGGCGAATGAAAAAAAAGTTAGGTGCAGCATTCTTTATTGTGAACTGTACTGTGACATGCTGCTCTCTCACTAATTCAGGTACGTCCCCTCCTGAATTCCAAAGTGAGTTTCATCCAAGTCCTTCATTTTCCAGGATAGTGGCCACCAAGGGAATGAAGCAGAAAAAATGTGAGGATCTTCAAGGCACCATTAGCAGCTCTATTTTTTGTTCATACACATGCACATACCACCACAGGAAAAGAGATTTTTACTAGAAAAGACATTCTTTCTTACACTCAAAATGAAGTCTCTTGCAAAAAGTGGTTGTAGTTGTTCCACCTTGGGTTAATGTTCCATTTCCTCCACTATATCTCTGCATTCACTGTTCTTATCTGTCCCCAGTTAATTCTCTTCTCATGGTTTTCTCCTCATTTTCTCTTTTACCATCTTTCTCATTTTTAAAACATCTTTTACTATTGATTTTCAACCCTAATTACAACCACAGCTGTGCATTTTATTTTCTCTCACACAGCAGGTGAAATTTCATCACTGACTACAGTGAACTTCCACTGATGACAAACACAATGGACTACAACTGACAGCAGCTCATTTATCAGCTGCTGCCATCAACTCATTTGAAATAAATATAAATGAATGAGCATGAAACAAGTGAAAAGTTCATAGAGCAGGTTGATAATAACTTCCATCCTGAGCTTCACCAGTCTTTCTGTGTCTTATTTTCTGTTAGCCATGAGCAGACACTATGGTATCCTTCATGCTTCTGACCAGTCATTGGGATTTGAAAGCAAGCACCTGACAGCACCTTTTCTTATGCTTATACTTTTGTCATCTTTCACCTCTGGAGTTGGTTCTAACTTCTGCTTCAAGCTGCCCTTTCTGATGAACTTTGCTTCCAAATAATTCCTTTTATTTTTATGGTTTGTTTTTGTATGTGGGTTGTTTTCTTGTGCTTCGTTTGTTGTTTGTTTGTTTGGGTTTTTTTAAGTATAGAAAAGGTAACAAAAATGGCAACAATGCTGCATAATGACATATAATAACCTTTTACACAGAAAGAATTAGGATTTTTCAGAATGGAAGAGTGATAACAATGAATGGATAAGGTGGAGGGCTATAAAACAAAGACCTTGTCTATGAACAATTTTTTTCCTCACATCCCAAGAATTTGTTCCTGTGCCCATTAATGAAGTAGGAAGCTTAAAACAAAGAATGAAGAGAAGTACTTTTTCACCCAGTTCACAACTGAATTGCAGAGGCTCGCTTTCACAGACTGTTGTAGATGTAATATGTAAAGAGTGACAGTCTCAGAGTAACTCCAGTGGCTGCTCTGAGCAGAATGGTTCAAATCCTATCTCTGCTCACGAGAAATGCAAATTGGTGTTTGCAGGTCTGTCTCTATCTGTCCTCATTCCCTAAGTATCAGAAACTAACTACTATTCTAGCAAGAATATAAGATTAAATGGACCTTTAGTGTGACCCAGGTCTCTTCTTGTGTTAACAATAAAGCTGCAATGTAAACCTTTTGATTTGACATTGTTTACTGGAGAGTGGGAGGAAGATGTTTTCCCACATTCAGCACTGGCCTTACACGATCCAGATCCACCCCCACTGCTGTACCTAGAGTCACTTGCACATGAATCTGCCTTGTGAATCATGCCTAAAAAGCATACACCACTTGCTTTGCACTGAAGCGTACAGATAGAAAATGTCTTTGGGTTGTTGGGTTTTTTATTTCTTCTTTTTCTTTTTTCCTTTTTTTTTCCCCCAAGTCTATGAGTGGATGCTTCAGTTGTTTGCAGAGATCAGGCACACAGCAGAAGTGTTTCCTCTCTTAATGGTTTGGTATCTTTAGAATATGACTAAGTTTCTAATTTTTTTTCCCACCCACTTGCATAGCTCAATACAGCTGAGCAATACTGTAGACATAGCAATGAAGATAAAAGACATACTGAAAAGATTTTTTTACTTTAAAACTGACAGAAATGACATATAAATGTCTGATCCCAAAGTCAATATCACAGATCTATTTGCCTTGGCTGCTGAAACCAAACTTCAAATAACAAAAATGCATTAATTCCCTTTCTTGAAAACATTTACAATGAGATTTCACGTACACCATGGCAATAAACATAATGTAGCAACGAATTACACTGTTGTCCATATTAAACTAACCTATATATTGCACTGAATGTCTCTTTCAGGTACAGAAACGTGCCAGTTCTTTCCAGTACCAGTCGTTTCAAATTGTGATCCAGTCCAGCCTCATTTCAGCAGCTGTCTCTTGAAACTGCACAATACAGAAAGCTTCTTCTAGAGACTCCAGTGTATGAGGAAATGAAGTTTAATCATGCTTAAGATACAATGCTTACTCTTTGAGATGTCTTTTTCTCACACAGAAATAGGTTTAAGTTGAACGCTTGTTACTCTGGACTCACAATTTTATAAGCACTGCAAAGTACATTTACAAACATGAGGAACATACAGGAAAGATTCTGAAAAGCTGTAAAAGACTATGTGTTGTCTCAGATTGCCTTAGCAGAAATATATCCTATTAGCTTAATATGTATACACATATGCACAGAAAAGAGCAGCTTCACAAAACATACATTTTAAGGTGCTCTGCAAGTGACTATCTAATAATAAGATAGGTTATGCAGTACCCTTATTTTATGATCGCCATTTATCCTATGTTTTGCACTGCACACTTGTAGACACATGCTTCAATTAGTGTGAGACAAATGGCATAATTCCAGATCCACTAAACCTCGGAGACCTATAGTGTCATGCACACACAGCATGCACTTTACTGCTACCTGGGAAGCTGTATCTCTTCACCTCCTCCTCTTTTTCAAAAGAAGCCACTTCTGAATAAATGGGATAAATAACCCCCAGGCAGATACTTAGAAATCACAGCTAAACCAGGCCCTCGTTTATCTGTAGGCAGCCTCAGTGAGGTGAGAGCAGAGGAAACCTGGTCTCACACAGTGCGAGGCAGCTGAACAGTGCAGAGCTGCCCACTGGGGTGCTCACGCCAGCGAGAGACTCCCTCTTCCCACAGGTTTATGAGACAAGGGTGAGAGAGACTTTCCAAACTGATCAATATTAGGCAACATCTAAAACAATCACACCCGTCAGAAATGCTCTGCAGTAACTTGGGAAGCTCCAGGAACAGCATATTCTGCACAATCTCTGTCTTGCCAGGCTTCACTCCAGCCTGGGGGTTTTTTGGGTTTGTTTTGCATTTTGCTTTTTTCTGTTTGTTTGGGTTTTTTGGGTTTTTTTTGGTTTTTTTTTAATGTTCTTATTCCACTTCTGATCAGGACTGCAAAGTCTCCCCACAGCACAGAGATCCTCTGCAGCACCCATGTGCCTATAAACATTCTCATAACATGTATGACACAGACCTACATGATGGGACACTGCCTCTTCTGTGTCCAGCAAATGAGGCCAGCTACTACTTCATCAGGGGGCATTTCTGTGCCCTGCTCAGCCTATATCCATGTAGGAACTGCTCTGGAAAAGTAATGAATCCCCTTTATCAGCTGAAGGCATGCTACAGATGTCCCCACACCAGCAGCAGCCCCACTGCCGTAACTGCCCACAGAGCATCCTGCTCACTGTGCCCTCACTAAGAGGAGACAGAACATTTTCTCCAGTCATGCTAAAATCACTTTCAGGCTGCAGTACATTTGACAAGAGCAGTTGTGTGAGCAGCTTAATGGCTGATATTTTGGAGCAGCAGCATCCTTAATAAGAGCTGCAAGGATCAAATGTGAAACCTTCAGGAGCCTCAAGCCACTGAAGACTGTGTACAGCAGAACCCTTTCTTGTCCTGCTGCTGGATCTGGGAAGGGGCAGCTGGGTACTGCCAGGTACGACAGGAGAACTCTGTCCTGCAGGAAGAACTCACTGCTCTCCATGTTGGGGCTACTACACCTAAGCTGACCAAAGAACCCAGCCCTGGATAAAAGAAATATTGAAAAAGTGCGAAGTTTTCAAACAACATCTTTAAATCTCACTACGATGCTGACATTTACCTCCTAAACAATGTGGCATGTGTTCCAATATTAAAATTTGCTTGGTAAGGTGGAGAAGGGTAACAATGAAAGAGAAATGCTAAATGAAGTGATCTCTAGGAGCTGAGCACTGAATAAATCCTGTGTGTTGTCAATTAAGTGGCAGTTTTACAATTAAAGTATTTGATTTTCATAAATCTGTTGTAGCATGTCAGAGGAGAAGAGGAAGAGAAAGTTTGGGGGTGGGAAGTCACAGAAGGAGGCACGATATTTCCCCCTGCAGAAGCCTAGCATTCATTTTACAATTGATTCATTGAACAGAAGCATCTTGCCACAGCAGCCACCCACCTAACGATGACAAAGCACGGCGAGCGCGGTGATGATGGCACAGCACAGTCAGGCAAGACACATCAGCCATGGGTGGCTAATGCCACTACCCCAACACCCATACTCTGAGCCTTGCCCACCCTCTTGCTGGGTGGAAAGAAGTTACTTCAAACCTCAAGGCAAGGAATACAATAAATGAATATGCATTCGAATAGGAGGTCTGTGTTCCCTTACGGGTTCCCTTAGGAATATGCTTCCTGACACACTGCAAGGTGTGTTATGCAAAGAGAAAACACTGACATTTCATATAAAATAGTCAATCAGGACTGCATCATAAATATATAATTTCATTCTCTAAAAACACCCTAAAATGACTGACATTATTCCAAGGAATTAATCTTGATGAAATTGTTCAGCTTTCCTGTCACTTGTGAAGGATGCAAGTGGTGAGGTTTATTTAGGACAGAGATGGACGTGTCACGCCATGGCACAGGGTGAGCTGGAGGGAAACATTAATGCACTAACTCGAACCTGTTTTTATACCATGAATCTCTCTCCCCAGACCCCTCCCCCAAGTATGTAAATTGGCAGTAAATGACTGGCATTCACAAACGTGCCTCCAAGCAGGTTAGGGATAATTAGTAAAGCATGTAGACACCCTGTCCTAAGAGCCAATTGTGACAAATCCACAAAATAATGAATCTCTATTAATAGTTAATGATGTATGTCAAGAAGAGCCCAGACTTTGGGCTCTTCCCCTTTAAGCCTGTGTGTTATCCCCTTGTGTTTCAGCTGGTCCAGCTGAATGCCTCCCTCCCCGTGTGCCGGCCTGCTTTGAATCCCAGCCAAGATGAAGTAATTGAAAACTGCCAGCCCGAATACTTCAGAAGTCTATCATGGAACAAGATTCAACAAGCCTCTTCTCAATTTGTAAATATGCTGGAATATAAGTAGTAAAAAGGCTCTGATGTCAAACAAGTTTAAGCATTAGCCGTGTTCCTTTATGAGCAGTGCTTAATGCTTCATATATTAAACCCTATTAACACTGCAAAGTTACTTCACCCCTGTGTTCCTCACACTGTTTTGCTCATAGATTTTTTTAATATATTTTTTTAATCATTCAGAGCATTCAGTAACTGCAGTGATGTACATGTATTGATAGTTTTAAAGTCATATTTAGAGGTCTAGGTTCGCAAAACATTGTATTTGTATGATTTTGCTTGACACAAAAGAAAAGTAGTTTTAGAAAGAACTTGTGTTTTGTATATTTTGTTGCTAACATGGTTAGTTACATATTTTGGGTATATACATATTCACGGGCCACTTCAGAGTTGTTGGAACATATTAAAATACCAAAGTAAAATGTAAACAAAACATAAACCTTTGCCATGTGAAGAAAGACCAAGAGTAACAGTGAGAATTGAGATGACATTACAATTTTATGATGAATGTTTTTAAGTCCTCCTGGTTGTTTGCAACTTACTGGCTCTTGATGCCTAACCACTACTGACAGGCCATGTGCTGTTAATTGGACTGAAAAAATGACTTGCTCCAAAATTCATCACTCCTAATAGCTTAGCCTCTTTGTTGTCTTCACAGTTAATCTTCTTACTACCAGAAAAGCTGAAAGAGTTAACTCTACACACTGTGGGTCATCAGCAACGGTGTTACAAATTTGAACCAAAAAATTTTAACCCAAACTTCTGGGAGGTGTTGATCCAGATCAGTGTCAGCTTATGTCCCTCCCTAATTATTTAGAAGAACAGCTGGCAGAGTATTTGTAATACTTGATTCCTTGTGGCATATATAGGAATCATGGGCTTTAATTTGATCTCACAGAAAAGGCAGAGTTTTAAAAGAGAATTCAGGTGATTTACTGTAATCAGTGGACGAGCAGTGCAGCCAGTGCTGATAAAGAAGAACTTTCAAATTATCAGATTTTAACATGACAGGGTCCCTCTTAGAAGCTTTTACACCCTCTGTTTAAAAAGAATAAGGAGCCTACAAAACCTAAGCAAATGTTTCTGAGTACAAGCCCCTACCTTTGTGAGACAAGGTTAGTGAATCCCCATCCTTTATTTGCCTTTCTTTGTTGTCTCTTCAGAGGCACATCACTGCAAGTCATCGAACCCTACGGAACCATCAGAGGTAAAGAGCAGTTGAGGGTTTGAAAAATGCCAGAGCATTAATTAGCTCTGAATTCCTGAATCTCCACTGGTACCATGAAAGTTACTCAATCACAGGGTGATGTGGAAAGCCTAATAAAGGCTTTATAGTTAAAGTACAGGAGTGGGAGGCGAGAAGTGCAGGTTCTATTCTTGCTGCCAGCACCTGTGTGCAACCTTCAACAAACCATCCGTTTTCATTGCTCATTTTCTCTGTATGCAAAGTGGAAGTAATTGTGCTCACAGGACTCTTCTTAAGCTAACTTCACCTCCATCTGAGAAGCACTTTGGGATCTTCAGGTTAGAGAAACCACTGATCTGTAAAATATAATTTAAAATATGTGTTTTACTGGATGTGCTTAAAATAAGTATTCCCTGTGCCAGTGTAAAGAGGAATTTTGAGTGTGGGATACTAAGTCTAGATAATTTAACTGTTACCTTGAAATGTAAAAACGTTGTTTGCAAAGGATTTTTCAATTCAGTGGATGACTGTAAAGCAGCACTTCAAACAGCTTTGCCCGGAATATCTATTATTAGTAAACAACTGTGCCTTACAGGATTATTTTGCAACACTTTGCATTAGGTACACTTGAAGTAGGGTTCTGAAAATAGAGCTTCAAACATGTTAAAAGATAATATGTGTGTACATGAATAAACTTCTACGTTTTCTACAAACTTGCATTTCTGTTCTAACAGAAACAAAAGTAATTTCAGAAATGACATTCAATATCTCAGTCACTTTTATGCTCAGTAAAGGTGATACACTGCAGAAGAACAAAGCTCGGAGCTGGCCTGGCTTTGGCTATTTCCTGTTTAGTCAGAAATAGCTGTCGGAGCTGTGTTTATCCCTCACATCACATCAGCAAACAGCAATCCTCCCTAAGCACATCTGACCAGTTGGTCCTGGATGTAAACACTGAAAAGTTCTGGTCTGTGTGACCAGTTTCAGGAAGTTTCATGTATGAAAGAGAAGGAGAACAGTTACTCTGTGAGGATTGCTAGTAGGACTGGTGACCCTCTTCAGACTTTTCCTTTCAAACAGATGCACAGATTTGTCTACTCAAACCGTGTTGCTTTGTCTTCATTCAGTATTGTGCACTACAGCTTTTGTGCTCATCTCGGTGTTTTTTTCCAGGGCCTTTCTACCCACACAAATGGCAAACATTTAGCAAACATTTGTTGAAGACTTCAAACATAATCTACTTTGAAAATTCGGATTGTTAGCTAAATTAAAAAGGTATAGTCCACATGCAATCATCAGTCGGACTCCAAGTAAACTGGGGCTCAAAGCAGGTCAAAGTCATAAATTAATTCTTAGGCTCAGACAAAGCCTTAGTCATTAACAGGAGCACAATAACTGGAAAAAACAGTATTACTTGAATTTGAATTCCAAAATTGAAAGTGTTGCTACATGAACTCATCTACATCAATTGGCAGAAAAAATAACAACAATCCTCACTTGCAACAGCATCCTCCTTATCTCATGACTTTTATTAGAGAGCTCTCCTGAAGTTTTTCCTCTACTGATCTGCTTTCCCCACTCAAGGGACACTGAACCATGCCAGGGAGTACAACAGTAAAGATATGGCAGCCCTGTTTTAATGAATTAAGACCACTGCTCCACAGTTTCTCTTTACTACTTTTGCAGGATGTGATTGTCTGTTACTGGTGCTTGGCACCAAAGGACATGTACTGCCACCAAAATTGTTGGTAAGAGACGGAGACCCAAATCAACCAAGTCAAGGTAAATAGAAGTGTAAACAAAGGAAGACAAGTTACATTTTTTATCCAAAACTACAGTTTCCAAGTTTTATATAAAAGCTCTCACACTGCACTTCCACGTGAAATCTAGTAAGTTCAGTGGGTTTTAGGATGCCCCTTATTTCTTTTCTTTTCAAATCAAGGGAGAGACAAATTACCACACAGGACAGACCTGCAGCACAGTCTGCAGGGTCAGTAGGTATGGCAACCCATTGTAAGGGCTTTCTCCATTTTTGCAGTGGACAAGCTCCAAAGACCTCTGCGAGCAAAGATTTAAGAAAGCAGCTGAATCTTTGCCTTGGCGAAAGAAGAATAACAAAACTACCCAAAGACAGGGTAACAGCTCTGCCTTTACTTTGCACGTAAGCTGACCGTGCAGGGACAGCCACCAGCATTCTCCTGTAAAAAACCTCTAGAATAAGCTGTTATTTTCAGCCCAAGAATAGGACACAATTGCCAAGGCTACCTATCTTCTGCAAGTTAGGCAGAAATACCCAGCTCTTTCCAGCACCCCAGAAGTCCCTGGCCGTAGAGCCTTTCTGTGCCTTCTCTTCTGCAAAAGCTCCCAGTACATAAACCCCTCACCCTTCCAGGCAGGCAGCCTGTTCAGTCTGCCAGCTGGGAATGAGACCATAGCTGATTCCCAGCACCTCTGCCATTTTACAGCCTTGGCCAGCTGTTCTTGCAGGGCTTTAAAGACCAGGAAACTGCTATCCTGCTCACCATATAAAAAGAGGATATGCCCTCACTGTAGGGGAATTACCAGCTTTGCTGTGCTTGGCCAGGCAGTGTGCTGGCAGAGCACACAACCCAAACCCCAGTAAAACATTTGCTTTACACCAAAGCAAGCTGAGAATAGAGAAGAGGAAACTGTCAGATGTTACCTGAATCAGGGATATAGCATTACCTTTGTGCAATGTGACTTTGTTTTATACTGAAATAGGGCACAGCTGAATTTGTAAATAGCCTAGTATTCACCCCTCTGTCCTTGTGTAAATTAAACAGGGACCTTTTGAATGACAATTCTGGCGTCCTCTGCAATCTTTTCTGGAGGCTCCACGTGGAGCCACCTTGTAGGGTGACTGAGATCTTCCACCTCCCATGCCATGAAACATATTGGAGATGAAGGCAACTTGTAGCCAGTGGTGAGATATGGTAACATTGAAATATGGAAGCAACTACAGAAAAGATTTTTGTAGATACTTCTATGATGATTCTGCATGATTTGGTGGTGACTTAAAAATTAAACAACATGGTAAAGCTTTATTTTCGCTGTTATCTTACAGAAAGCTTGCCTTTGAAGTGGAATATTACGGTAGTCATTCTGGGTTCAACTATAACAGAATCTAATCTGGGCATCTGCAGTCCTGACTATTAGCTGCTTTTATGATCTCGTGGATGTTTTTTGAGTTGAGCTTTAATTACAAAGCGTTACAGTATAAATATGTATGTATTTCATGGAAAATGGATGCAGTCACCAGTCCCCTTTGTGTTACTGCCCATGAGCCAGCCATGTTCAAGGTCCCACTTGTACTTACACAGCAGAAGTTACATGTCTCTAGCAGCTTCTCAAAGAGAGTGGTTTTGTTGAGAAAATGTAGCCCAGGCTTCCCTGCTAAATGTCATTTATTTTATTTTTATTTGATTTTCCCACGTCACTCATGTCCTTGTTTTGCCACCTGCTCTTTCTCAGTCAGCATATAATTTATAAAACTCTGTAAGAAGGACGGAGACAATCTTCCTGTTACTGTTCTGTACAACATGAAGACAAAGTGATCCTGGGTATAGGAACGCAGCCATAGTTTGGTTTCAAATTAGATCTGGAAAAAAATCCGACTGATTTGGTAACACTGAGATTTCTAGGTAGTTTAAAATGTGCCCATTTGATTTTGCAGTGCAAATAGTCACCACAAAGAACAAACAGTTCCTTGAAGTTAACGAAACGGGATCAGAAGGCTGCTGCTCCTGTTTAAGTCATTTGGAATTTTGCCACTGGTACAACAGGGCTGAGATTTCATGCTGGGATCTAAATGTGAATGACCAACCCTATGCCAGAGGGGAAGCCACACATCCCTTTTTGTTTTGGTAGGCTCAATTGCAAAAATAGGTAAAAGCAAGACCATGCAAAAGTCACTCTGCTTCAAAGGTGAGATTTCCTGAGGAAAAAAAATAGTCCTGACTCTCCATTTGCTACAGTGCTCTCCATTAGCGGTGATGTGTTGTGACTGATTTTGGTGCAGATGAAAAAGAGGGCAAAGAAATGGATCTAATACATTTTTCAAAAAACCAGGACGTCCACTCAGATACCGTGAGATGCCAAGTTTCTGCTGACCATGCTTAACAAACATGTTTCCTTTTCATTTGTCTGTGCCAAACCATGAACACTTTAAGTAATTCCAAACTTTATCTTGATAGTTATTTTTCTTTTTCTCATTCATACTCTGACTTATGTATGATTTATAATGTTTCTACTGGGAAAGCTTCATATGCAAGTAAGCTTTCCCTCGTGAGAGTTTGTACTTTACCATTTGGAGGCATCTTTTTACTTTTACTATAGTAATATTTCCTACATCTATTTTCAACTTCATCATTACCGGAAATTGTCTAGGTAATAATTCTAAAGATGCTAAAGAGCTGCTGGTATTTAATGCAAAAGCCTGACAAACATTCCATTAAAAATTGTGCTGGTGATAATTCATCAAAAGGCACACTTTTCTAATCCCCTTCTTTTATTACAGACTTTGCCACCTGAAGTTGTACACTTAATTTCTAAATACTCGATTGGCCCCAGCTCCTCTTGTTTGTATTTTCCCCAGAGGAAGACGCTGAGTCAGACAGAGATAAAGGAAAAGAAACTTCTAACACAACTAGTTACTCATCGTGTTCAACCCAAGATAAAGAGGGTTGGATTTCAACAGTCTTTGAAGCTTTCTTTTTATCAGAAACCTGTAAAAACCTCATATTGAGACTTCTCACAAATGGAAAAGAAATAGCAGTTTTATTGGTACTAATGCAAGATCATCAGCCCCAGCTCATGTAACACAGTGAGCAAAAATGAGATGGCAACAATGACTAACGTAATTTTCACTCCACGGAAGATCATTTTTCAGACATTTTCTACTCATAGTTACCCTTATTATTATTTGTTTTCAGTCACTATTCACACACTGGGCATAAAGTATTCAACTTTTTATCTTTATATATTTTTACCTACCTATTCCTTTCATAGGTATAACAAATTAGCTACATTTTCATTCAGTTCTTTCACTAGCATGTCGAATTTAAACAGAAAGTATTCAGATTACATGGATTAATTAGATGTTTTATTAAAAAAAACAGGAAAATGAGTTGCGGAGTATAATATAAAACACAGCAGGCTTTGACTTTCTGCCTGGAAGCTGTTTAAAAAAAATAATAATAATTAAGAAGGAAATGAAGAGTACACTGTATTCTATGCATAAATCAGAGATATTAAAGGCAAATATTTGCTTTTAGATTATGATGAACTCAGATTTACACCAAAAAAAATGGACTTGAGATGTTAATTTAGCTAAATATGAGCTCTAATCAGTCATTCCTCCTGCATCATCTTCCATGGCTATGCATAATTATAGTAGAGGTGCTCGTACTGTAACACAACCTTTCACTGTAAGCTACAGCCTGAGGATGTTTTCTCCCCTTATCCTTGAATCCCCTTTGCACAGCCCTAAGCCCCATCACACATTTAGAAGGAACAGTTCAAAAACTAGATGGAGTATAATAAATTAATCTGGACTTAGTGGGTGGATAAAAGGTCCAGCAGGGGTTTGTTACAGACCCTGGGGACAAGAAGAGAGAGGAAAATGGAATACTGCACAATGACATTAGTAAGGCAAACAGAGATAATACTCTGTGTGCACGCCTGTGTGCATGTGTCTGTGTGTGTCTGCAGAGCGCTGGGGGAAGGGTGGCATCAGTATTCTCAGCCTTGAATCATCTTAATGTAATAACGATTGAATACTGCCAGCCTGCTTCCAGAGAGCCAAGGAAGGAGTGTTTCTACATCTGTCCTTAAATTATCACACATCACTAAATCACAGACCTAAGAACCCTACAGCAAAAAGCAAACAGCCTTAGCAAGCCTCCATTCTGAACACTCTCAGGAATTTGAAACCTTTGTTCTCTGACCAGGTCTTCCCAGAGAAAAGGTGTGCACAGCCTGCATCAGCTTATTATGGTACAACTTTTTTTTTTTTATAATAGGAGATGCAAGAATGAATTCTTGTGCTTTTGAATAACAGAGAAACACAAGTGTTAGATACCAGAAACCACGTTTGTCCTGACACATCCTCTTACATATCGCACTAGTGCCATACCAGTTCTGAGAGCCAAGGTGGCCGTTGCACTGTGCTTGGCCAGTGCTACCACCTTTCCAAAGAAAGATTAAACAATAAAAATGCTACTGTCCTACTCATAAGCTCTGATATGGGCTCTCCTTTTCACGTAGACTTGGACTTCCTACATGCTATGAACCATCTTCAGGTAGGACATGAAGGTAAAAGTGTATAATTTCATAAAGGAAACATTTCAGAATGCAGAGAAGCACACAGCAAACAGAATGCAAGGAAAGAAAGAGGAGGTTCAAATGGATTGAGAATTGCATTGTCAAAAGCCTACAAACCAACAGGTTTGGAAAAGAAATTTCTACCTAAAATACGAAAGGTATGAATGAAATGTTCCTGTCTTGAATACATATTCATCACAACTCAACATGCAATATGCACTTTGAAATTGAAATGAAACAAAACAAATGTCATTGTAAAACATGCCTAAATAGCAGCTGCTCTTCATTCCCTTTTTCCACACCTACTGTAAGCAAGGGCTTGTCATGGCAACTTGGGTCATTACACATTATATCAATGAATATAGATGCCAGTGCTTCCCAGTTTACTTTTCCAGCAGAATTCTGGATGACAGCTTTAGACGTACACAAGGAGAGGGAGATTATATATTGCACTTTTTGCGCTACTGGGATCTGAGAAAACAAGCTGAAGCACCTTCTACCACTGCTTGCATTGGCCAGATCCCCCTCTCAGCTCTCCTAGAGCTGCTGAGGAAAAGCAGAGACTTGAAGGAGGTCCTCCTGGACATCACTCATATTCTCCCCATGTCCATTCTTTTCTAGCAAAACTCCACCAACACAGCAGACCTATGCTTTTCGAAGAGGAGTTTCCAAGTTTGAGCTTAGCTTTAGTTTAAAAACATCTTTTTTTGTACATTCTCTCAAAAACTGCATCTGCAATGGAATCTTCGGAGTGCAAGAATTATGTGTGGTTAATGGCTTAAATCTGTGCTGGATTCCCAATAGTCTATTTTTACCTCACGATCTCAGAACAATTTGGGATGTTGCACAACAACCAACAGTTCTGATGCAAAGAAATGGTAGCAATGCAGTTTTTCAAGTTAAAAATCTGGATATGATGCTGGACTGGCAACATCTGACTGGCTGAAGATTGTGAAAGAAACAGCTAAAGTAGAGCAAAGGATGTTACCCAGAAAAGTACCCAAAAGAGCTTGAAGTTAAAATACACCCAAGGTTATCAGGTCTTTAGCAAGATGTTACATATAATAAAAAATACAAAGACATGTAATTAAATGGACAGTGAAGAACATTTCCAGAACTTGCAGAGAGAGTTTATTTTGAAGTCATAGCAACTTTCTTCATCTGCTGGGGCTGCATCTGTCTGTTGCCAGAATGTACTCAATGCTGAATACCTCTATTCCTGCATAACTCTTATTCACAAAACACAAAAAGAACACAAACAATGTTCTTCCTTTTATTTGTTTGTAAGTATGCTTTAGATAAAGCTATTCTTATAGTTTAAGACTATTTGTTCAGATTGCACAAGCCATTCGGTGCCAGAGTTACTTAAATCCTGGGAAGAGGTATTACAATGGATAGAAATGATGGATGAATAGTACATAAATGATGATAATGGAAGGGCTGATTTAATAAATGGAAACTTTAAGCTGAAAGCATGAATGAGAAGGCACTGGATCTCCAGCTCCACTGATGTGGAATGTGGGGTCACAAAAAACTGAGGGGAAATGCTGCATGTTGCCCTGCCAGGATTTATCCCATGCTCTGAAAACTGGACACTGTTGGATAAGCTACTGGAGCTGCCACCTTGCAGATGATACTTGAAGCTGACAATCTAATCATCTGCAGCACTTTTTGTAAAGAATAAAGAATTAGCTGTAGTGCACTGGCCTCATTTCAGCCTGCATAATTACACCCTGCACACCTATGATTCCTTTGCCATTTCTTAGGGGAAAAAAAGAACATATTCTTCCCTTGCTGTAAGCCTTTTGCCTAGAAAATCTCAGCTATAGCTGTAATCATCTTGTGCTTAAGTCTGGTATCAAACTGTTAAATTTGCAATGTACTTTGAGATCATTTACTCTAAATTTTGAGATTATTATTGCAGACATCTCAAAGGACTACATATTCCACCCTGCATGTTCCAATAACGAGGCATGAAAGAGTAAACTGAGAGTTTGGTTTCTGATTCCTCCCCCTTTTTTGCCCTGCCCATTTATATGCTTTGAAAACTGAAGTCATAACACTGTCGGAACTTTTTTTTTACTGGTTTAATAAACATGACATGCTTGCACTTGCTTTGCATCTTAATAGCAATGCAGTGGCAATAAGACACTTCCACAAATATAATGCATGCAATTACACAGGGGTTTAAGGGCTAACTTTTTGTCAGGCATATATATACACACACATATTTTAAAACTCTTGTTCAAAACCTGAAGATCCTCTCTCAGTTTTCACTTTCCCATTCTGAGTACCTGATTGCCTTTCAGGTGGAATTTTAAGGGCACACACCACTTGAAGCTGTTAAGAGCCAGATCTTTGTGACTGTATCACTGTAGTTAGCTTCAGTGGAAATTTTTCAATGGCACCAGAAGAGTACCTATGGAAGTGGTCACGTTGTTGATCTGACAGTTCTTAAATCTTTCTTTTTCTTCCTTGAGGACAGGTCCAACATGAGGGATCTGTTCCCTAATCTGCATATACACACCGCTTCACAGTTCTGCTTGATTGTACTTCTATTTTTCCTCTTCTGCCTTCTCTTAACTACTTCGGTGCTCTCCTACAATTCAGTATTCACAGAGAACTGTAACCTGACTGTGTCCAGGATGTGCTGCTGCCCTGGTGTGCTGTGTTTGGGTGTGGTGTTACCTGGTGCTTGTGACCAGCAGATGGATGTGACAGAATGCTCAGGAGCAACCACTGAGAGCATCACTGCTAAGAGCAACAACGGCCAAGCGTTGTTAACACAAGAAGTTTGGTTCAGAATTTGAGTCCCAAAGTATTGTAATGGTCTGTCCAGGGTTTTGGTTTGACCCATTTTAAATACCTTGTGTCTATTACAAGAGTAGACCTTCATTAACCTGCCCTGAAGTTCTTAAAAATTAAATTAAATCTCACTAGAAAAGATTCAAGTAGTAAAGTGGTCATTTTAGTTCTAAGGGATATAACTTGTATTGTGTTATGCTTCTGATTTTGGGCCATCACCTCTTTCTCTCTTGCCAGGCTCAGGGTGACATTTCACTCATTTTTATTCAGAGGTAAATTGGGTGACCAGGGATGAAATTAATTCCAGAGTCTGGCTCAAAGTGCATTATAATAAACAAAAGGATTCATATTAACTTTAGGAGAATCCCTACAACCTTTACTAAAGCACTACAGTTAACATAAGCCAAAATATGCACATAGTTTTAAAGGAAAAGCTTTAATATTCCATACCACACTGACAATATTTAATCTATGTTTATGCCTAGCAGCATAACTTTCTTTTATGTTTCAGATGTTAACATTCATAAATTTACAGTATAACACTGTATTTTGCTTTTGCATTAGGTTCAGCTAGACTGTTATTGACAAACATTTTAAAAGATTTTTTAGATACTAACTCAAGAGACTACAATCAGAATTTTTCTGCTACACACCTTCACTGGTGTAGGGATTATAGGCTTGAGCAACTCACATTGTATAATAAGCTGCCAAATGAGATGAGGTAAAACAGTAACTCCACAAAAGGATCTAATTCAGTGTACTTACTGTGTGCTAGCATTAGTCAGTGATTAGGTTATTAAATCCTCTGTAATTATTATTCGAAGCTTTTCATAAATAGCTTTTTGCAAAATGGATCTTATCTAAAAATTTAATTTATTGGATGTTTACAGGCTTAAAAAAAGTGATTTTATGATATAAACCCAGAATTACTTCCTTTTTAAATAAACCAAATTGGTGCTGTAATTGAGATGAGCATGCTATTTTTTTCACACAATAATCTGATATGGGACTTTCTTCTCTCAAGAGACTTGCTTGATCTGCTCTTTATAGACATTCAGTCTCTGTAAATATGCTTTTGGTTTCTTTATCAGTAATAGTATTAGACCTGAATGCTTTAGTATACAGTATAATGGGATATTAAAGGGCTTTCTGTATATGTTTTAGACAAGCTAGTGTAATAGAAAGAAATGAATACATGAAGGATATTCTTTACAAGGAGACAATACCATTTATAAGGATTTTCTTCTACTATTTAGTTATTATATTTTTAGAGAAAATCATATTGCTTTCTTTCCCTTTTTTTTTCTCTCTGTCATTGTTTGCCTTTTCTTCCTGCTTGTACTTTGCTACTGAACCATCTGACTATCTGTGTTGCCATGGGAAGAACTGCAATGCCATAAATTCAGAGAAGATAAGTTCCTGTGTTCATTTTTTTCCCCATTTTATTCTTAAACAATCATTAGCACAGATTAGCTGCTGTCATAAGGGTGTTCTGGCACTAGAGGAGGATTGTAAAATATTCATTTCTGGAAAAGATACAGCAAAAACATTCTACTTGTTTCACAGAAAGGAACCAACCTACACAGGCAAAAGTCAATGCTTCCCAACTTGTAGATACCTAACTGTTTGAGAACTGAGACAAATTATGGGCCGTTATCCATCTAGTTTTATGGTAGGTAATGTGAATTCCAGAAATGCTAAAAAATGGAGTTGTTGAATTTAAAAAAAAAAAAAAAGGGTGCTGGATGCCTTAGAGGATTTGTGATGCAATTCAGAGATTCTCATTTTCAAATCATTGGTTTAACAGCCCATAGGCTGAAATTTGCCACCTTCTAAAATCTTTAAAGTGTGGCCCAGCCAGAGGGAGGCAGTGGCTTCAGCTCAGTGGCCAGAGCCAGCTCTTCCCACTAGAGAAAAGAGCTTCTTTATGCAAGCAGGCTCTCACTTAGTGCCCTCGAAAGGCAAAGGCCAGACCATCTACCAAAAGCAGGTCCTCCAAGTACCACAGTGTAAATAACAGACCTGGGCTTGTTCAACACAAAACTCTTGGAGCCACAAATCAAGTGTCTTTGGACAATGGGTTCCTCGAGTCAAACCTACTGCAGTAAAAGGGAATGCACCACTTGGGCATGGCACAGGCAGAATCACACACTGTCATGAGATCAAGCTTCCCCACATAAAGCCAGACCAGGTGCCTTTACATGTCAGAGCAGGGTCCCATGTGCTGGACACTGCAGGGGCCAGTCAGCATCACCAGGCCATATCCCCATGTTACCTGCTTTTACCACCCTGGACCAAGACTGGCGGCTCACACTTACTCCCTTGGGATACAGTTCCAAAGCTCTGAACAGGTGAAATGAAGACCCTCGCTGGTACTTTGCAATGAACACAACCTGGCCCTACTTCTGTCACTGTATTAATCATCCAGTGCTGACAAGTGGAACAGCTCATTTTGCCCAGTAAACAACAGAAATGTGATTCAGAAGATACAGGGAGAGACGTGCACGGCTCGGGAAGCCGAGCATAGACTCACCGTCCTGTCTGCAGCCACATGCTAATCTCACGTTTGGCTGATGGCAGTGTGCTGAGCTGCTCTGTTCAATATTTTGCATGTTGATTGGCTTGTTATTCACTTCTGCCTCTGCTGGAAGCCAGACTAACCTGTGGGGGAAGTGTGGAAAACAATTACGGTATATTGAAATGGTCATACAAGTGCAGTACACTGCAACACTTTACATAATTTATTAGGTGTTACTACACGCACTGGCACTCACATGACAGAGATCTTAACAAGACCGACAAATAGGACAACATCTGCATTCCTGTAAGAACATTTGAGATGAAAATTTAACATTAAACCAAAAGTGTACTTACTGCAGCGCAAACACTGCAATCAAGTGGTCTGCCTTGACTTGCGATGTATTATGTTAACACAGTATGGCTGCCAGAGTAAAACAGAAATGTTCATTACAGCAGCGATTAATTGCTTGCTATTTTTGAAAATTAACAGTTAATACATTTTTCCAAACCAACCCAATTCAGTGTTACTCTGAATTTTCATGCATCGTTTCTTTATTTTTGTCCCTATTGTGCACACAAGGTCAATTAACTGGTAAATATAATTATTTTACAAACATAGCAAGCAGCAGCTATTATAAATAACAACTTATTTGCATATTTCCTTGTTTCTGAAGAGAACAGCTATGTTATGGGTCTTAAAATCTTTGCAACTCTAATACAGTGAGATACTGTTTTTAAGTAAATCTTCTGTTTCAGTAAGTATTCTAGTAAATATGCCATTTCTTAGATTAAAATCAGCAAGTAGAAGCTGGGTTGCAGATTTCAGAACTTGCCTCATTTGCATCTTGAAAATGGAATGGAACTGAAAGCTTTCAAGCTTTATTGTTCAACTCCACAATTCTGTTGCTCTTTGTAAATGAAATGGAAAAGAGATGTATGTGAATATATCACACATTTCAGCGTAAATGAGTTTTTCAAATTGTAAATGAATATCATTGTTTGTAGTCACCTTCACAGCATTTCTGAAGTTGAAGCTGTGAGCTGAATTCTGACTGAATTTTGTGAAAGATTTGGGAAAACATGACTCACGAGATTTTAATACTGGCAGACAAAGACCCCTTTCTGACTCTATTTTTGATTTCCAGGGTCTCTTGAAATAAAGAAGATATTCAAGACTGAGGGACAATGGAGAACAGCTGCAAGGATGATTTCTTTTAAAAGGAGAAATCGAAGGACAGCACTCCTCATGTGCACTATATACGGCAATCTCTTTGTCTGAATATCTAAGGACTGGCTGGTACTCACATGCTGTGCTGAAACTGTGTGGCTAGAGAGGTTTTCCTAGACATATTTCTTGATGACAACTGCATGCTGTTGGATTTGTTTCAGTGGCTGTGGATCTGTGAGCCACGCATATTGTGTTCCATTTGCCACTTGACAAGAAAAAATATTTAGTGAGCTTATGGCAAGCAGAACACCTCATTTGTGCTGATTGGGGTAGATAGGGTGATTTGTATATTCACACATGCTGAGCTTCAGGCACTTTGAAAAAACTGCATTGGGCGAGTTTGAGATTTATGCCCCAGCCCCAACGCAATTCGTGTGTTGGGGTGCTCCTACTGAGACCCACCAACGGGAGCCGACAGCTGCATACAGCGCACTGGAAACATTTTAAAGCTTGCTGTAAAGAAAATAGAGCAGTCTTCGCCTAGCAGGGAGAAAAATCGATGAGTCGGCACTTGGCAGTGGTGACCAGCAGGAGGATGCTTCTGATGAATGCTGAGTCATTGATTTCCCTCCCTGATCAGCAGCAGCTGCTCCATTCACACTGCAGAGCCTTCTTGCCACGACCACATGTGTCAGCAGGCTTTATTGTCATTAAAGCAAGAGGTATTAGCTGACAAGACACCCAATTTATGTATTTTTAGGTTCGATAGCACTGCCTTACAATTTCTAAGTTGCTTCTCAGCTAGGGCACCTGGAAGGACATTCATATCAAGGCAGGAGATCCAATAGCACAGGCGGCTCGCAGGTACAGACAGTACTTGCACCACAGATGTGTGAATGTCACCCAAGCCTTCGGTTTCTTTTCTCACCAGGAGGCATAAATTTCATAAACTCAGAGCACAGTCAAGCAAAGAGGTTAAGACATCATTTGAGAAGGTAGGCTGCAAGCCAGCACAAAGCTTCCATGTTTAAAGGCAGACATATGTGTAAATATGCAGATGGACTGGGCTCTGCTCATGTGCCATGCCTTCAGTGTGTGCGGTATAACATGGCACGCCTGAAGACCGAAGCATAATGGTAGTTTACAATTTTATGACAAGTAAAAAAGCAACAGGTAAAACAGGTGAGACTACACTGAATGACTACAATAAAAGTATAGTCAGAGCAAGTTGTTACAAATCTTAGCATTTGATGAGTATGTATATATTTATTAATATGTTCTATCATTTGTTATATTGTTTACATTGCCATAATTATTACTCAGTAAGTTAATGTGTTTGTATATCTATTTCAATTGATCTTTAAGGAAGCAGTTTACATAAGGAGAAAAAAGAAGAGAAGGGGCTGTCATGAGATAAATGCTGTTTCTCAGGATTAAAATCGACTGAAATACACTATTTATAGTCAGGCACTTCACTGCTAGCAGCAATGCTGAGCCTCTACATTTCAGGTTCCATTCGTCGCAGAATATGCATGACTTTGCCTCAAAAACACTCGCAGAAAAAGTCATAGGTCAGGCTTCTGTGCTTGAACTGGTATTTCAGCAAAGGCTCACGTGGCCAGCCACAAAACCACTCTCCCTTAACTCTATGGGTGTTTGTCCTCCGAGAAAGAGCCTCTTCACCACAGTGACAAGCCTGGATTCAGGAGAGCCCATAACTGGCAAACTGTATTTTCCTCGTTAATTCAGCTGCAGATTGAAAATTGCTCTTTTATAGTTTGCTCTCCTCTTTCAGAAGGCATGAGTCTACTTAAATTCTTTTGCTTTTTCAAGTGACCTCATCTCCTGGCTTCAGTGAGTCCTTGTTAGAGCTGCATCGAACTCAGTGGTTTTAGTTTAGATAGATTTTGGAAAGTGTACATCAGCTACAACATCCACTCAGGCTGTAGTGTTTTTTGGGTTTATGAACGCCAAAATATAAGCTAAACATCACTGCCAGCACCTTTCCTTTGCCTTATCTCCCTACATTTCTGAAAGCCTGTGCTCATTCTGCTGTGCCTGGGGCAGCTGAGCAGGCTCCTCCTCATACCAGTGGCTGCATTAGCGCAGAAGCTTTCAAGGATAACTGCTGCTCCTCGGGGAGCCCCAGAATAGGAGCAGGCAAGACTGCTCTCATTCTTTTATTCCTTCACACATCTGGGGTCTGAAGTGTCTTAGGCTGTGCTAAAAATCTGCTAACTTAAGAAACAAGTCTTTGAAATCAGACTGTCAGCTATATTGCAGGTAATGAGCCGTGCAACTTCTGAAATCATACACATATCACTTTCTTTAAAATTGTTGACCAAGGGTATGAAAAATACAAAACAGAAATAGCAAATTAACTCAAAAGTATAATGTGACCCCGTCTCATGTCTGAATTTTTTGGGATGATCCACGTGGACAGAAGTGACTTGCACATTAACAGTTGCCACTGACACAAGAAGCAGTGTTCTTGAAATTCTCCATTTAATTTGCCAATGATTTTAGTAAAATACTAACTTTGCAATCTGAATGCCAGGTTCTGGTACTGACTGATGACCAGGTGACAAGGAATAGAAGAGGGACCAAATGAAAAATAAAAAACACAACAAATACAAAATAATTTCATTATTGACTGAAAATTAAAGAACACTTCATTCAAGACAGAATTCAGAGAGAATAGAACACTTAGTGTGTAAATTTTTTTTAACTCCTATAACCCTGATCAGGAGGGGATATGCTACCCATAAATAATGAATTTCCAATACAAATTACGCACATTGGGACACATAGTCCAAGTTTTGGATAACAAGAAGTTCCATTAAATAGATGTTCCAATGAACAAGATTCTGCACTGTTTAGATCATATCTAACTAATAAAATTAAAGATTTAGACATAATTAATATAGATCCAGACGTTTACCTAATTAAAATGAACAGGGTAGAAAGAATTGATTATACATTTCCTTATGAATGAAAATAAACATACAAATTAGTGTTCTTCTAAAGATAATGTATAACTCTAATGCTTTGATGATAGAAATCTCACATTATTTTTAATGTAAGATCACTACCGATCAGAAAAAACGTATATTACTACAATTAGTCAGATTGTCCAAATCAGCATATGAGTTGATGGAACTATGGCAATTTACAGTATCTGAGAATCTCCTGGTTATCTTCAACCAATGAGGAACACAGAATCAACCTTTGTAAAGAGGAACACTTCCTTAGAGACACTATCAAACAAAAACTTTTTCAGATGAAAAATGAAAATCAATTATAACACTGTAAAGGCTGTCACCATCACCAGTACTCAAACAGCCTCAGTATATGTAAAAGAAGAAAATTTATCTGAAAATAAATTCAAACAAGGCTTCCCATAATGATGTGAAATTCTGAGAAGGGGTTTAAAGTTTTTCTTGAGCTCGGAAATCAGATAAAATCCTTGAAAATAGACTTTATCTAGATGGGGTAACATTTGGAGTTGTCGTATTGTGTGTATCCCTTTCTGTTGCATCCCTGAAAATAAAATCAGAGTACTCAAGAACAGCCCCATATAGGCTGCCTTTTGGACACAGAAGACATCCTTAAAATATATTCCAAAAACTCTCAAATGTTCAGAGAAACAGCTGTTCAATCTTATGCCATATCACTACACCATTCTTGTTGCAAAAGATAGAGACCTTGCATAATCAACATATTTTCCTGGCATGGTCTCCTATCGCTCCCGTTCTCACCCTCTAACGTAGCTGCTGCATTAGCAGCACTTCTGTTTGACCACATATGCTGAAGATTATTTTCTAGAATAGACGTTCACAGTCCAAGCTTCATGAATGCTGCTGGTCAGAGCTGTCAGGAGCCTTCTTCACAGAAGACATAATTTTACTTTTAACTAAAGATACCTGGTCAATATTTGTTAAAGCTTGTAGATTGGTTTGATGATATGGGGCTAGAAACTTAGCTGATGTAAAACTGATATAATTGTAATATACTCAGCAGAGATATGCTGAATTAACATCAGTACAAAATATGTCCCTTAAAACTACAATATAGGAAGACATTAAGCAGGTATGCATCTTTTAAAAACTGATTTAAACGTAAAATCTTCACTTTCCCTAGATGTAACGTGAGGATATTCTAGCCCTTAAGCAAAGCTATCAGAAGGTAACGTCGTAGTGCAGATAAGAACTGAATTTGGCTCAGTCTACATTCATTCATTCCACCCTGTAGAAACACCTCTCCCCAATCAGTATGACAAATATGTAGGACAGAGAGCAGACAGTACTAGTTCGTTTTTGCCCACTTTTTAAAGCCTTCTTTGCAAGCATCTTTTCTCTCTTTGTGTGTATGTGCATGTTTCTACCCCTCCTCTTTCATTTCTTTTCTCTGTAGGGCATCGAAAGTGCTTTTCAGGTGGGAGGGCAGCAGTGTAGAATTGACTACCATTCTAGTCAATTTGCTTCAGCAGCCATTCCATGTGTAAAGCACTTTACACAGAAGGAAGCTTTTTAGACATGAAGGCCAAGAAATCTATTCTTTTACAGCCACAAAGTCTCTGTGAAATCAGAGGTTTCAAGAATTCATGTGAGGATAGAATCTGGCACGAAACCCACTGGAAAAAAAAAAAGCCCATTAAGATCTTGCAATCTGTTTCCCCTTGTTTTTCTTATTAGCAGAAGGAAAATAATTTGTTGTAGAGAAGGATGTCTTTACCTAAGAACTTCAAGCAGGTTGTACACAGTACCACTGCAGCACTTTTCACGGACTCCTACTGTCTGAAACCAAATTTTAGTGCTATTTTAAAATCAAATAGAGCCTAGAGAAATAGGCTCTGTCTACATCCAGCTCACGTGTCTCATGCTTGGTTGAACTGGTATCACCCAGTGTTAAGTATCATCCATTTCAGTCTTCTGATGTTTACTGTTTTTCTATGACCTTACATAACTTTTACTTAACTCAGTATTTAAGCTGTAAAGGCTGTACCTTTAACCACTTTCACTTAACATATTGAGGGCTGGTGTTGAGGACAAAAACACTCACTCTTGTTGCTGTTAATCTGGAAGGAAGGTCATTCTCACTGAAAACATGTGGTTGCTACCTCACACAGGAAAACCCAGCAGCCTTCCACGTGGCCAAGACAACATCAGACTGGTCAGATATTTACTGTAACAAACAAGTCCTTTAAAGACAAACAGCCTCACTGATTTTTTCTCACAAATGCTTCAAGGCCATCATTTAAGAAAAATCCAAAACAACAACCAGTTGTCAAGCCCATCATGTAATCCAAATCATGGAAAATCTGGCTAACCCAGAAAGTTAGCCAAAGAAAGCGTGGGCCAACCTGCATCTCAAAAATACGGATCAGGCCTTGGGAGGCTCTTTGAGTGTGATTTAAACCTACCAGTCAGAGCCAGCTCAGGGCAAGCAGAGAAACAAGTCTCCTGGAGCGACTCCTAAAGCCTCTCATAACAGGTCAGAGAATGCTACAAAACAGGACGGACCTTCAAGAAGAAATGTTGTGGCTACCCCAAGATGTCCTGAACTATACCCTTCTCATTCCAGACAGGCACTTTTTCTAACCCCGGCTTAATGAAAAAAAAGGTAAAGGTTCTACAGCAATTTGTGTTTAACTAGCTTTATTGTCAAAAAAAAGCTTTTGCCTAAAGCCTAGCGAAACATTTTGTTTTGCACTTGAATCACTCACTCTGTCCTGTCCACGAGGTTATTCCCTTTGGCTTTGCACCAGCTTTTTTCTGTATTTGAAGACTGCTATCATGTTTCTACTCAGTGTTTTAACCTCTAGTCTAAACAACCCCAACCCTTGTAATCTTTTCTCATAGGTCACTATATTGCTCTGTTCTGGTGCACGTGAGAATTAAACCTTAACTTAGCTTAGAACTTTTCACAGCTGTAAAAGAGAAGAAATACTTCATTCATTTTGCAGACTGTGCTCCCGTTTTTAGAACTCAAAATTTCTCCCTTACACTTTTTTTTACGCTAGTATGGCATTCCCCATTCATGTTCAAGCTGCAGACAGCTACAACCCTTAATTCCTTTCCTACATGACTGTAAATTGGTTGGTTGTTTCTCACTGAGTTGATTCTATAAATGATTCTTCTTGTCTAAGTACAGTAACTGGACTTGTTTTTAATTGCATCCTGGGTTTTTTTTTCATACAATCTTTCTAATTTGTAAAAATCCCTTGGAATTCTAATCATGTTCTCCTCTATACTTGGAGTCTTCAAAGTTTTGTGGCATCCTCAAATTTAATATGAACATTCCTTATCCTATCAATGAAGTCACTAATGAAAATATTTAAGAGTATCTGGCTCAGGACAAATCCATGTGAAACCACATTTCATATATCCTTTTCTATTTCTGGTAAATCACTGGTAACTATCCTTTGACTTTGGTTTCCCAGCTCATTTTGCTAGTACTCCATAGTAGATCTTCTTCTAGATTTTGTTTTTCCAGTTTGTTAAGACAATGGTATGTGAAACAAGAATGCTTTAAAGCATCTCTAAAGTTAAGATCTATAGCTTCAAGAGATATGGGATAGAAGAACTGTTCCTAGGCTTCTAGTAGCTTTGTGCGTGCAAAGAGCCCTTCCTGAGCAGTTTTATACCCAGGGGGTGTTGTCCCTTCACTTGCCCCAACTTTCTCCCAGTGTAAAGAAATCACATCCAAGGGAAAAAAAACCCATTGAGCTGATACAGAAATTCATGGAGTTTGGAGTGGTATGAAGTACGGAGATCAAGTTATAAAGATATGCTGTCTCTGAGCATACTCTGTCTCTGAGCATTCCTTCACACGCTGGAAAAATCTTTTAACTAAAGATCCCTCTTTCCACCTTCTAATTGTGGAGGGGTTCTGCACGTATGTGCAACAAAAACCATTACCTCCCAACCAGTTCATCCAATCTAACCAGTTCCATCAGTTTTACCTCCTTCACCTCTACCAGTGCTTGAGAATGGGAGTATCCAGACCCAGACTTGTGTACTAGCTTGGCCCAGTTGGGGGATCAAAGGAAGGAATGTTGGCCTGAATTTCCTTGGTTACGTGCATTACATTAGGCCCTTATCGTTATTTTGATGTCAGTTTTTGTGGTTTAATTATATACTAAGAAGTATTCTTAGGTAAGCCAGGAAGATCTGTCCTTATGACTCAACCAGCTACTTTTTGGCCAGCTGACTGTACATTTAATTAACATCCTGGGCATCAGTTCTGCAGTTCTACCCCAGGAAAATCTCCCATCAAAGTGAATGGGAGTTACCATCTGTGCAGGGCTGAACAGAGAGTCAGTAGAACAGCACTACAAGTTTGGGCAAACAGTGAATCTTTACGAATTTTTCAGTAAAGCTGTTAGAGTGTTTTTAGATTAAAATATTCCCTTTCGTTTGAAGAGATTTGTTTTTTCCTTAACTAGTGTGTTTGAGTAATTTGTAAGCAGGATATTGGTGAAAACATTAAGAGAGGTCTTTTGTATTCAGTCTTAATTTGTATTCCTTCCATTGTGTGGGGACATTTGAGCATGGTGCATCTCATAGATGCAGTGTATATGTACCACATCAAGTGCACAGAAGAAAAGGTGCTCCTTTGACATAGATAATTGTTCATGAAAAACTCCAGGTTGAAAGATACACTCTGGTCAATGCCCAGAGGCAGCAAACATGAGGGTGTTTAATGTTTGGTAGTAGGCTAACATTTCACCCATTGAAGTCCATGGTAAATTTGCTCTCAGCTTCATAAAAAAAGGAGTAAATTTTCAATAATTCTGAAGCACTTTCCCAAAATTTCAAATTCTGCTACTGGATAACCTTAACCAGAAACAGGAACTATAAAATCAATTTAGTGATGGGTCACAACCATTTGGATCTTTCACAACACTGACTTTAAGAGACAGTATAAGAACACAAACAAATCCACGACGCTGTTAAAGGCTTTGGAAAAGTCTCAGTGGGATTTAGAAGAGCTGAATCCCATGCTAACCTCTACCTTTCCTGATTCAATCTGATTTTGCTGTTACCAAGGATGCAGCTTCCGCAATGGTGCTGGAGCCCCTGTTAAACTCTCCTCACCTCAACACAACCTCGTCCCTCAAAGACTTACAGGGTTCCCCCACCAGTGACAGCTCTGCTTCACTTCTGAGTTGTCCTGGAGACAAGAAGGTGCCTCGCTGGCTGAGAGGAACAGAGGAGCAGCACAGCTTGCCTCAAGCGCCAAGTCAGTGCTCTGGAGCTGCAGCAGCAGGGCTGGAGCAGCAGACAGCACTAATGCTTGGGGGGACAGAAATGGGTTCAAGACCAGAGAACAGGATATAACACTTCTACTGCAGCGTCAGGACAGCCCAACAATGCTGTGTATTCAGCATGTCTAATGCACGTGTTGGTATGGGGATTGTCCGATGCGTTTCTTTTAAGGAGCTGGTGAAATCCAAGCGCAGACCCTGCCAAACTCAGAAATGTAATTTGGATTGAAAGAATTTGTCATGCTTTGCCTCAGAAGGCAATAAGCTTGATTTGGTCCCCAACCACAGTGGCCACAAGAAGTAGCAGTAAACTGCATCTGTGATTCAGATGCAGTAAAAACTGCAAGAAAAGAAAATCAGTGATGGACCAAAAATATCTGCACTGGAAACATACATACATTGTATCTCACATGTCTCGCAGAAAGGCTGTTCTTTGGCAGAAATAACAGACGCTGGTTTATTTTGTGGAACAGGAGACAGAAGAGATTTTTTTCATACTGAAATGATCAAAGAATAAATTTAGGTTTTCGTTTTCTCTGTATTGTGTTTAATTGGGGCAGGGGGAAATGGAGAGGTGAGTGGGGGGCACAATTTAAGAATCTGGTTGTCCTTAAAGAAGGTTTTCAATCTAATACTTTCAGCAGTGAACTGTGCTGGCTAGAAATCTATCTTGCACTTGTCATATCTATATTAAATTATCTACTTTTTTCATTTTACAAGGGAAGACGTGAGCAGAACATTACTTAGCTGTCAGGATACAGGGCTGTGCTGCTGAGCAGAGTAAAGTGAATATATTCTACAATGCTGCAAATCCAGCCCAAAGGTACCAGAGGAGGGATTTGTGTCACCAGTTTTTCCTTCTGTGTTCCTGGAAGGGAGTTTTCAGTAGGCTTTGTTTTGACTGCTTTTTGCTATGATGATATTTAAACGTGATCAATGGCCCTTTCTTCCACAAAAATAGTGTCTCCTGACTACAACGTTACAGATAAGGACTGGAAAAATATTTTTAGCTTTCATCAAATACAAACTGACCAATGTAAAGCTACTATGATGACTTATTCAGATGGTCCTTGCCTTAATACCAAAGAGTAGTAAAGAACAATACTTGCAACTCAGTTTTCACTATGTTTTGCATGTATTTTGGCTTATCAGAAACATAGTAGGTTACAAAAGCATTAAGACATATACTAAGAATATTATAGATATTGCATTCATGCTTCTAGACTATATAAATGATAAAACAGAAAGAAGCCCAAAGAATTTCCTGATAGTTCCCTGCTTTTATCTTGAAATCTGAACTTGTTGGTCTTAGACTTTGCTGTAATCAATTTTCCAACTTACAGGAATAAACATGTAAAAGAGAGTCTTATATTATTTGCAAGGACAATTTTAGACCACAGAGTGGTAAAAGACTTCCAGAGTTCAAAAAATGCCAGAAAGCTAAACCTGAGTGACTGAACTGTGACCATAGTGGGCAGACAGGGAATATGCTTGGGGACAGCTAGAAGTTATATTATAGAAAAACAAATGCTGAAAACCAAGATAGTTCCTGTGTCTATCACCTCCTTCCCATACATTTGCATGTCAGCAGTGCTTTTTATTACATTTCCCTCACTGTCAAGGTAGTACTGTACTTCTGGGTATGGCAAGAAGTTGAATAAGAGCTCTTTTATGCGGGAAAGTTATGTACAATAAAAATAGAAAGTCGTATTACAGTGTGCTAGCAACTTTTCAATGTATGCATGTGCTCAGTATACTGCAGAGTAACCTCCCTTTATGTTTACTACTAGCTGAGAATATCAGAATGGGATAATGTTACTCAGTTAGTGCTGTCCACATTTAAAGCCTAATATATCATACAGTTCATCAGACAGAAAAATCACAGAAGACAAACAAAAGAAAAGAAGAAAGAGCAAATTTACTGTGCTAAATAAGCAAGCAACCACAAAGGCAAAATATCAAATATCAACCTTGAGACATTTTCCATAAAAAACCAGACACCCCAACTCTGAACTCTGTTCCTAACTCCCACCCTGGTGAGTCACTGTGCATGAAGAGCTGGACATTATTTGTTTGCCAAGAACATGTTTAATCTAGAATCTGCAGATTGACACCAGAGGTGCAAGAGATGCATACAACGCACTTCCCCAGCTCATTTTCAGTAGGGGAAAACACCAAATCAGCTGCCAAAACAAGTGCAAATCTTCAGTGTCATCAGAAAGCGCTGAACTTAGACTATGCCGTCTGTCTCGTCTCCTCAGTTTCGTTTCCCCTCCCACAGAATCCTTTCAGCAGTTGTACTTCATGTGGCATTGGGTTACACAGAAGCCTGCTCAGCTCTTGTTTGATCTTGTTTGTTTACCTTAGCCATGTTATACACACTAAATCTATTTTCCAGCTTATGACAAGTGCGTCCACTATTCTTTCTTTCCAGAACCCTAAGTATCCTACATACTAGCCACAGAAATGCTGCTGTTTTCTGGTTTCCATTTTCTCCTTTGACAGAAACAGCTACAGAGGTTTATGTGTAATTTGACTTCTAAAGTTCACAAAGCTTTCACAGTTCCTTACTCATATGCTGAATATAGAGACAAATATAATTTTTAGCTTTTTTTTTTTCCAACTGCTTTTGAGGAATGAAAAGGCAAACTGACAATTTGAATCCAACTACATAATTTATCTCAGATAGGGCTAAGTTGTAGCAAAATACCTTGAGAAAGGAAAGTAGGAGGCAACACATCTCTTCCTCAGCCAGATGTTTTTGCTAGGAAAAAATAAACTTCCATCTTTCAAATTAACTGTCAGTCAGGAGGGTCCAGGCTGATATCCACTCCCTCGAGCTTGTTAGTCTGAGGATGCTGCTGAACCACCCTGTGAATGAGTTTCTGGAACTACACTAACAGAGCATCCCTGGACCACCTCCAGTTTCCACTTGTGCCAGTGGCATAACTCATGGATATCTGCCTTTCAACATTTCTCACTTAGCTGTATTCCAAAACTGAGGAGCAGTATTTTCCCTTAAAACAAAGACAGAACTTACCAGAACTCTGTTTGATAAAAAGAACATTTTTTTGTACTGCTGAACATCCTGCACTACTAATAAATTCATAATGAGAATAAAAGGTGTTCAGCTCAGCAGGGAAAGGATAGATCCTGGTACTTCTTATAAATATAGATGCATATTTTAAAAAGATCATTTATAAGTCAGACCTAATATCTCTTTGCACCTTCTGTAGTAGAATACTGGAGACAATGAAGAGGATGTAATTGGTCTTCATGCCATACGAGGAACCTCCCACCTACACTCACTCACTGTGAGACTGCTAATAACCAGCATTCTAAGGAAAGCAGCATCTTTATCTGCTTTGGAGTATATTTCTGTGCATTAGGGTATTTCAAAGGCATTTCAAAGCCACGCAGCAAGATCTCATTCCAGCACTGACTCTGACTTTTGTGGCAGCAGGAACTGGACTCTAAGACACTGCCTGGTTTGCAGAAGCAGAAAACTTTTTCAAAACCTGCTCTCTGAAATGTATGAATTCAGTCTTTCTAGTCCTTTATACCACAGCTTGGCAGAGCCACTGGAAAGTGAGGATGCTATGGATCTTCTTCATTATTAGCCTTTTGCCCAAGATGCTTTCCTTACTATTTGATTTTTCTTCCTTTCCATGCTTTTCTTTAGCTTAAGAGGCTCTGCATCAGCTGTTAGAATATGGATGCCCAGGACCCGTTGTGGCATTATGAAGTGTTGTGCAAAAGCTCTGCAGGCTCATGTGACAGTAATTCCCCCCTATGCACATACAGTGCACGGATCTGTCTTGACATCTACCCTAAAATTTCCCAGAGCTTCCCTTCAAGACCTCAAGGGAGATATCTTTACAGTTCATGTGCCTTTTCACTATTATTTTCAAACAATGTGGTATGTGGAAGTAAATGCCCTGTCCTCACACAAGGGAGACAGGCAGTAAAACCGGAGTGCCACTGTGTGAATTAAGAGAAAGATGAAAAACATTGAGATAACATTGTTAACCACAGCATTTGACAAAACAGTACTGTCCCTAAAAAAAGCTCACCTAACACCCGATAACGAGTGTTTTTATCTCAGTAAACAAAATTCACACATGTAGTTATTAAAATTAAATTATTAATAAAAATTAGATACCATGATACAGCTGAACTACAGATGACAAGACCTACTCTCTCTATTCTGTCCTACTGATGTTTTTGCTTGTGGTTTTATATCCCACTGTTATTTTTTAGGTCACTTCAGTTGTTTTGGAAAAGGACTGTATTTTTACTCATTTAAATGTCATATACACGTACTTATTTACCCAGTAAATAATAGGAAGATAATCTGGGAAATCTGGTAACATACTGTTTATGAACTCTACTTGAAGGTGAGGAGGGACCAAGAAAAACACTGAAAAGGACAGTTTTCCCACGAGGAGAAAAGTATTTTTTAATCTGTAAAACTCCTGACATTGAAGGATGCTGACTGCAAAGGTCAGAGTGACACTCTATGTTTGAGAGAGAGGGCCTTAGCTAAAGAGGTACTTAAAGAGAAGGAACTCACAAATCCTGGCAGGACATATACCCAAATCCTAAAGAATAACTGTAAGCACTTAGGAGAGCCACAGAAAATGTCAGGGGAGAGCTGAGTGTTCCATCTGGATATGCCAATTTTTCGTGCTAAGGCAAAGAGGATTTGCTCTTAAAACCCCTTTGCACGATGTGTTGACTTCCTTGTCCGTGACTGTATGGCTGAAACTGGTCAATCAGATGGAGGGCAGGAGAAAGAGGTGATGAACCTCAGCAGGTTAAAACTGCTCCTGGAACCCAAGGCAAGGGGGACTGAAGGACCCTCCTTTTAAGCAAGGATGTCAGACAGAATATCTCTGCCGGAGAGGATGGCAAAGGTGGTGCCTGGAGCATGGTAAGTGATCCTGGGGAAGTTTGGAGTCATGTCTGTAGATCCAGACACAATCCAGAGAACGCTGAATTTCAGGAATGTTACCAGAGCCGTGCAACAATCCTCACCAGTAGTGCTGCTCATTAATGTACACATAAAACTACTGTCCAGACATGGAACAACACTTTGAAATAGCTGCTTGGTGTCTCCACAAAGAACTGATTAACTTGAGCAGCTCCACCTTCCTACAATTACAAATCATTCATGAAATTCGAACCCCACAGAAAAGCATGGATCTGAATGGTCAGAAATACTTAGGAAGTGGACAATTACTTGGCCATTTTCTAGAAAGTTTGAATTGTAATCTAAATTAATGGAGTGCACTATGACTCACACGATTATTTCACAATATATAATCACCAGGCATCCATCCCATTTGTGTAACAAATTTTGTACATTTCCTAGTGCAAGAAGAAAACAGTAAAAACCCTAATCTAACATCAAAAAGCCATTGCACTTCTCAGTATTACTGCACAGTTCCTCTACCTGCACAGCACTGTTTGTACTTCTTTGGGCCAGCTTCCACATCGGGAGGCTGTAGCCAAAAGCACGGCTGTTCTGGATACTCACTGTCACATCCTGCAGTTCCAAACTTCACCAAATTCAGCCCCAAAGCTTCTTAAGCAGAGCTACATTTGGTAGTGCTCGTGCACAGCACTGCTGGTATCGAGACGTTTGATATTGAAATCTCACATATGCCCTTCGTTCTAAAATAATTAGTGATTGTAATTTTGTCCCAGGCTGTGCACTGTCTACTCAGACACCACACAGAACCCATGGCTGTGCCATCTGCAAATACATTTGAACAAGGAAGTTTTGAGCACCTGCCAGAAAGCAGAATATCAGCAGAAAAATACATTTACTCAAAGAGAATGAAAATTTGCATGGCAGCAAAAATAAACCCAACATTGCCATCACCATTATGCTGCTGAAGTGCCATTGTAAATGTGCATTGATTGTTTGCTCACTGACAGCAAACAAGAAAACAGGCTGCTTGTGTGGGAGCAGGATACAGTCTCTTCAAAAAGAAAAGGATCTTCTAAAATACCGAGTCAAACTGCTAGGAAATGCATCTGTCCATTTTTATTTTTTAAGTGAGAAAAATAAGTGGGTTTGATAATTAAAATACTTCAAACAAACCAACCAACCAACCAACCAATCAAACAAACAAACAAAAAAATCCCGAAGCAGGCTTTTCCCTGGAAGTTCCTGAGAAAAACTGTATTGCTCTTAGAGCTTAATTTTTTTTATTACCATCTGTAATTGTTTCCCAGGGTGTAATCACTCACATGTAGCTGGAACAGTACTGACTGGAGAATGTCTCCTATATAGGCTTTATTTATTTTTTCCAGAGAAGGGAGACAGAGGCCTGAAGCCATGATTTTGTCTTCATTCTGTGTGCAACATATCTCAAGGACAGAGCACTGGACTGTAAACAAAAGGGACAGCTGTAAGGTCATGAACATTCCTGGAAGCCTATTATACACAAATACAATGTGGAAAGAATATGGAAATCAGACTGAGCTTTAGCAATATTCATTTTATGCAGAGTTTTACATGTTTCTAAGAACCCAAGCTATTTCAGATTCTATTAGATCTTTTGTGTTGTATCATTTAATGTATTACAAAGCAGCTTTAGCTAACACCAGAGGTGGGGGAGAAGTACAGATCTCACAGCAGAGCATAAAATAACCTTCTTGAGTCAAAATGTTGTCTTTTTTGGATCAAAAAGTAACTCTATATAAAAATTGGAGTTTCAGTGCTAACTACACTATATGGAGACAACTGAGGAAGTATGAATGGGAAAGAGATAAGAAATGTTACCTATATGTTCTGTAGGTTATTTTAGTCCTACCATCTTCCATTCAGCTTCTAGGCTGATCCTTTTACACTTGTCCTTTAAGTAAATAAATAAACAATAATTTTTAAAAGTCCCTAATATTAACAGTCTTATGACTCCAGGAAAGGACAGAAATCCTTTGCAGCATATTGGCTTTTTTTTTTTTTTTTTTTTGCACAGGGTAATATTTTCAAGACATGTTTTTCCCTGCATATTGTGCTTACACAGACTTTTTGGTGGTGCTCCAATAGAAAAATGTCTGCATGTGCAGTCCTAAAAAGCTTTTCAGCAATGTAAATGATTAAAGACACAGGGACTCAAAACCATACAAATGCAGTGAAAAGCAAAATCCCTGTTGGCTGCTGTACATGACTGAGTTATGCATTGCTTTCTCCTTATCTTCATTAAAGTTAGCAGAGGAAAATCATTCTCTGTGGTCCCTCTTCTGTGTCAAATGCTCAGCCATATTCTATGTCCAAAGCACTGCCTCCTCATGCAACACTCACTAACTCCTCAAGTTAGTACAGGGACTAAAGTCAAATTAAATGGATACTTCTAAATTCTTCAGCTTTTGGATTATCACATGTGGCTCTTGGCACTGCAATTGCAGCAACAAAATATATAATCCTTACCCATTATTTTACTGGATAGCAGGTGCCAAGAATGACAAAATGTCAAGTTAAAAAAACATATAAAATCTCTCACCTGCTCCTAATAACTCCTCCTTCCTACCTAATCCTTTTTTTGCCTGAGAGAAGAGATAGGCCTCACAGTGAGCCCTGAAGGTCAACAATCTTGAATTCCACTGGAGCAGCAAGAGCAGCAAATTCCACAATTAAGAACTAATATAGGAATGTCAGAGTCCCAAGCAATTTCATTGGTTGTAGTCGAGGTTCAACTCCATGCATGAAAGCCCTGCTTGTTAAAAATCAACACAGCAAATTACCCCTACAAACAAACTGGAGACCAAGGCCTCTTACAGACGGCAGTATCATATTCTTGAATATTGAGCTAATATTTATTTGTTGCTGCAGCATCAAGTCTTTATGACAAGCATATGCCAAAGTGCCAAGAACCTCCAAAGACAGCACCTCTTCTGTTCTGGTTCCTCCCCAGCTAACAATTGACATAAGGAATACAATATTGTTTCTGTAAGAGCTGAACAGTGAGAAGTGACCTGCATAGTCTTCGACAGACGGAAAATCACAAGCAGAAAATTCATTTCTCACTGAAATGCACTTCTCACCACTTTTTCTCCTTTGATATAATAAAATATTTTCTATTCTAAGGAGGTCTCCTGAATCTACACATCACAGGCAGAGGCTAAGTATTTTATTGGCACTTTCTCCTTTAGCAGCTACTCAATCCAATGAATCTGTCTATTCTACCTGCTCTGCACACTCCCAGTAAAATGTGATCAGTAGATAAATGGGAGAGCAAGAGGGAGGAAGCAGCATAGACGGTCTCAGTGCCAGCAGCTATCAGCCAGGCAGGTTTGTGTGCCATTAGGAGAAAGAAATACAAAGTGCTCTTTTTGTATGCTCTTGTTTGTATTAAAGCAAAAGCTCCAGGGAGTAACTTAAAATCAAAGGCTGACAGGGCACAGTGAATCTGAACAGTTATTTGCAGTTTTAAGACTTCTGGGGAAGGAGAGGCACACAGGTGCAGAGTGGAAGGAGGAGAGGAAGGAGAAGATGTGGATCCAGAAATAAAGTTGTGCAGTAAAGTATAAATCCACCTCACCCCTTCGTCTTGTTCCAGTATATGCTGTCAAACAGTTGAGTTGAGTTATTTTAGAGTTTTTCTGAACTCTGTTGAGATGCAAAAGTGCTTTCAGCATGTCAGAGACACGTGCATTTTCTCCTTTTTTATTTTTTAATTGTTCAAATACATTTAATGAAGCCAACATAACCAAGCATTTGAACTCCCTGCTAATATACCAAAGTGCTGAGGCAATCTGAGTGGATCTACTTGCAAAACAGTTCCTGTTTTATTTGCTTTCCGTGTTAAGAGTCCAGTGCCACAGAGGACTTGGCAAGCCTATAGTGTTCAGTGTTTATCATGAGGAACTGGCTTTTTATTTCTTCCCAGGACACAATGTTGATACAGAGCGAATTCAGTACTAAAACAATGCCTCAGGATGACATTAACAGACACTGCTGTGGCATATGAAATCTTTCAATATTTATTCTGTTCATATTCCCAGCAGTAACAATGTAGTTAATAAATTCACCTGAAGTCTCCACTAGAATTTTTCATTTCCCATTCTAAGCTGTTTTAAAGTGCTCCTGTGCACTTCACAGTAGTTGCTCTCTTTTGTCACAAATATGATTTCTTCTTAAGAGTGGAAGAGTCTGATCCCTGTAGATTCCAGAATTACCATACCCTAGATATTAATCAAAGTTTGTTAATCTATTTAAGATTGTAAGATTAAAGTAACCTAAAAGTTTAAAGTATAAATATACATATATTTATTTTTAAAAAGAGCTGGAACATGTTGGCAGTCTTAGAATTCACACTATTTTCTTGTTGGGTCAATAGAAAAGGATTTTCTCTGCTGATATTTGAAACAGACTGCTGCTAAATCCTGTGCAAAGTCTGGAATGCATCATGCCTACATGTGCTTACATTTTTTTTAGATCACCAAGATAGCTAATTACACAGCATGGCTTATTTATTTATAACTGTATGACTTTGATGCTCTGATGCCTATGAGATTCCAAAATCAGCTACAGTTTCAACACAGGTACCTGCTTGTGGAGGTAAGTACCTGCACAGCAGGGCACTGGACCACCTCAGCTCATTTCAGGAGCTCACTCAAAAGCAGGGTGACCAGCAGGTCCAGGGAGGTGCTTCTCCCCTTCTCTCCTGCCCTTTTGAGACCCTGCCTGGAGTTCTGCATCCAGCTCTGGGACCTCCAACATAAGGGAGATGTTGGAGTGAGTCCAGAGGAGGCCACGAAAATGCTCCAAGGGCTGAAGCACCTCTGCCACGGACACAGGCTAAGAGAGCTGGGGGTGTTCAGCCTGGAGAAGAGAAGGCTCCTGGCAGACCTTAGAACACCTTCCAGTGCCTAAAGGCACTAAAAGAGAGCTCGGGAGGGACCTCCTAGAGGGGCATGGAGTGATAGGACAAGGAGGAATGTCTTCAGACTGCAAGAGGGTGGGTTTAGAGCAGATATTAGGAAGAAATTCTTCCCTGTGAGGGTGGTGGGGACCTGGCAAAGGTTGCCCAGAGAAGCTGTGGATGCCTCATCGCTGGAAGTGTTCACGGCCAGGTTGGATGGGGCTCTGAGCAATCTGGTCTAGGGAAAAGTGTCCCCGTCCATGGCCAAAGGTTTGGAATGAGATGGTCTTCAAGGTCCCTTCCAACCCAAAATATTCTGTGATTCTATGATGACTCAATGATTTCACACATGGAATATGGCAGGTCTTACTTTGCATCATACTCCAGGTTATGATAAAAATTAAAAGCGTAGACTAAAATCCTCTCCTGTTCTCACTGTCATACCTCCACTTACTTCTGCAGAGCAACGCTAATTGCTGAAGAACTGGACGCATTTTAAAATTCCTAACGAAAATCCACTTCGGGTTTCAACATTGGGATCATTGAATGCTGCGTCACTGTGTGGGCTGCATGTGAACAAAAGGGTTTTCTTTAATACGTGCTGAAAATGGAAACTATCATTAGCGATGATGTTCTGACTGTGAGACATTATTCAGTGACAACTTTCACAGAGAGAAGTGAAGAGATCTGGCCTAACATTGAATTCAGGGGGTTTTTTAACCACAAGTCCCATACAGAAATCCAATGACTGGTACTCAGTGTCCTACTTGCACCTCAAAGAAACATATCCAAGAGAGGTGTTCAGCTCATGTTTTCTTAGTGCAATATTTATCCTGAAAAAGCACTTAGGGACTTAAGCACACCTATATGTGGTTATTTGTATTTGTATAACATTTACAGGTAAATGTATGTGGATCACTTCACCCTGACTAAACTAAAATCATCCTTTAAGCTGAGCAAAACAAAAGTTTCAGAGTAAAATTTCACTGGGTTTTAGGAACTGAGGAATATCACAAATTTAAATTACAACTTGGTAAAAGGTAATTATCCTTGAGGAGATGCTTCCTCTAAAAGCAAAAGTTTCTATCTTAAAAAAAAAATTGTCATATTATAATCTCTAAAATATATGTACTTATAAATTTAAAAGACTGTTTAGTAAGAACTTCATGTGCTCTGATTCTTAATTTACATTGTAAATGGATAAAAAACGGATTTATTGTGAATTTAAGTCAGGACAAAAACCATGTAAACATAAAAGGGCAATTTGAAGAACAGAAAACTGTCTGAAAAATTTTCTGGCAGCTCTTATTAATCATATATAATCATACTTCTTCCTTTTGTTTTACATCACTGTGAATTTGAGTAGACTCAATATCCCATTTTCACAAACCCTTCACATTGCCAAACAAAAGATAAAATGTTATTAAAAATGGGTTCAAACCACTGCAAGATCAGTGGATTTAAAAGCAACTGCAAAACAACTTACAATTAAACTCTTATTACACTAAACCTCAAAAAACTTGGGCCCCACTTACATTTATTAGAAAGATACAGAATAATGTGAAAATATTAAAAAAACCTATTCCAACACACGTCTTTAAAAGAAGTTCTGTGGTAAAGACATCTGCCTGTTGTGGCAGTTCTTTTCTCTGTTCTTATTTAGACCTTTATTACAGGGGCACAGCAAAATGCCAGCTAATGAATGAGAATGCACTCTATTTTCACCAGTTCCCCTATATCGGTCCTATATAGCTGAAGTGTGCTTTCCCAGCCAGAATTTGACTTTAAAAATATCAACTCTGCTATATTCTGGTCACATACTGAGCCTGGTCTTTCTACATCTTCTCTTTAACTAGGTACACAAGCTATTGAACAAATAGAACTGTTAACTCTAGGCTGTTGTACTGGTTAACCTGCAATCTAAATAAGGGTTTCTTTGGCAAATTTTCTGTATCTATCACCAGGAATGAAATGCGTGCAGACTTCACATGTGACTTTCCACTCACTTTCAATTTAATAAAAATAGAATCCCTAAGTGTTTGAATGTACAGTTCCCACTTTGTTTCTAAATTTGGGGCATTACTTAAAATTTTTGTTTGAAGCATCTCTCCCTAAAGGAGATCAGAAGGAAAAAGGACAATATCAAACCGTAAAGTCGTGATTGTGGGGGAGTTTCTTTTACTCAGTGTTCTGCAAAAAGCTGTTTTGTGGCATTGCAGAATGCCATGATTTGTTGCATCTTACTGCAAGGTGAAAGAAAACCTCATCATCTGATCACCACTGTATCTTTACAAGCCCTGAAGATAAAGTATGGAAAATCTATAACTGCAATGTTATGTCTGTTGCTGCTGCGCTCTTTATTAATCAATCAATGCCTCTCAACAAAGCTCTTTCAGCCTCCTCCTGTAGCAGTTAGACCTATAATCAGCTCGACAAAAACAGTTCAGAGATGCATCCTTTGTGCTTCTATGTAATTTACATACACTAAAAAAATCCCTCAGCGTGCTATTCATAACATATTATGTAGTATAGAACGCACCACATTATGTGCTATAATCACAGCCATTACTTAAATAGGCTAAAACGGTTTTTTTACGTTCTGGAGTAAATTTCACTATTAAGACCAAATGGATTAGATCATTGTTTCCCTATTTCCTCCATAAGTAAAACACAATTGTTAAATAAGTCCCTGACCTTCCTGTGCATGTAAGGTAGGATGAGAGCACTGTTACAGAAATGACTGTTGTAACAATTTGTAAACATTTGCACCTGATATACAGACACCTCCTGGCTAATTTTTAATAATGAAAGGGAATTTTCTGTATTTTCTGAAACTGAACAATAGTCATCAGTGGAGCAAAAAGCATCCCGTGCTGCATCAATAGGAGCTTCAGCTGGTGCCATTACCATGCCATTTCAGACACTGCTGTCCCATGGCACGGATCGATTCCCTTCCCTTTGCTTCACCATGGTTCTCTAGGGGCCTGTCTCACCTGAATTGAGACCGGTCATTTTCACCCCCTACTGTTTTAATAAAAAGTCAGATTTGGAAGAGTTAGCATTGCAGCTAGTGACTGCACACCAGATTTTACTTTGCTTTTTTTGTAGGTGAATATTCCAGAGGGGAAGGAGCCTTCATTTCACCAGCTTGTCCACCTTGTGCAGCCCCTGCACAGGAGGGTCAGCAGATCCGCAGCGATCAGAGCTCTGGGTCAGCTGCACAGAGGCTTGCAAAGAAAGTCATCTGTTAAGTACTCAAGGAAAGATTTATTTAGAAAGCTTCCGTAGGAGGCCAGTGATGTGGATACAAAGGGTGACAAGTCCCAGGTGCTCTACTTGTTTTCAGGGCAGAAGCAAGGCTTACAGTGAGCTGGGCTGCTCTGGAAAATAGGTAGTAGAAGCTTGGTTGCAGGTACGTTGTCTGACTCTTACAGAAATGTTGGGAAGCAACGAAGTTTTACTTTTAGTTAAAAACATATTACACTTCTATAAGCTTTTCTGAAGATGTCAGCACTGTAAGAGATTATTTCTGTCCCACTAAAATCAAACACCTGGCTGTTAGAGAAGATGAGAGTACCTCAAATACAAAAAGAAGATGTTAAAGAATTACAAGAAATGTATATCTTATACAAACCAAACTATAATATGCTGTGGTCGCAACGTGCATTATTATCTCTAAAAACAGCTGTTTAGGCATTTTGATAAAAAAAACACACAAGACTTGCCTAAAATTTAGATCCCTCCTTGTATAAATATCCCTACTTTCAACTCCTTGAAATAAATTGTGATGAAGTTAAAAAAAAAAAAGACCGAACTAGAACAGTGCAAGAGTTAAGATCAGAGAGAGTTTTTTCCTTTGTATTTTCATATCCTACTTCCCTTAATAGTATCTGAAAACATGAATTTGGCTGGTTGCTTTAAGAAATTAATGGTGGAACATACTCTTACCAAGAGTCTGAATTCTTAGGAACCATCATTGGCTACAAGTGGAATAATACACATTCATTTTGATTTTTCCAGCATGACACTAAGGCCATTAACTACCTGAGTTCAAATCCACACACTCCGTGAATTGATAGTAAAAGCCTGAATCACCAAGCTAAAATCTAATTCTCCAGACACTTAACTCCCCTGCATCACTTATTAGCAGATCCAAAGCCAACAAAAAATTTCACCTTCCAATTCCAGTTTCCAAATGCTATCATCATTTTGATCTTCAGTGACAGAGACTACTGGAGAGCACACCCCACAAAACACTGCTCCTAAGCAGAAATTCAGAAAGTGGGCAAACAGGGACAACATGCTCCCTAAATTATTGCTAAGCTTCCCTTCATTACTGTAAGGTCTTAATCTCAGTTTTGATCCCAGTAGGCCAGAATTTTGTGGAAGTTTGAATCCAGTTCTCTGTTTTGTAGTTGAGGTCTATATTTATTGATTCAAATACAGCACCTGAGTTTTGAGTCAACTCCATCTCTATATCCATGTCATCTTCACAATACAGCGCGGGCTGTATGGGGAAGTGTGGCAGTAAGACTGTCCCTGAGGGTGAGCTATATTGGATGTAACACGCTCCAGAGAGCTGTATCCCGTAGCATGGCATCAAACACACAACTGGATTAGCAAATCTCGTTGGACAAGTCTGGAAACCACAACAGATGCTGGCAATCACAGAGACAGCGCTGGAGTGCAGCCTCACATATTATCCTCACCCTCGGTACTGTTGTGTCGAATTCTGACAGGCACTGACCTTTCACAAGCTTCTTTGGATAAAAACAGTCAAAAGATCTTTTCTGTTTGTCTGCTATCAAATAAATAGGTCTTAACACATACAATATTTTAACAAAGATATCTAGCTGTGTCAGTTCTCTCTAGGAGCGAAAAGCCTCCCACCAAAATAAGGTGGCAGAAGTAAAAGAAGATCACCTCTCTCAGTTATGTGATTACCAAAACAGAGAGAGCCTTTACAGCAGAATGTGCTGCAGGCCTCAGAAGTCTGCAATCACTCAGAAGCTAGCTGGGCATTTTAGATTAAATTTTTCTATAATCTTCTTTTGTCAAGTATCGGTACACTTTGTAGTTAATACAGGAGTCAAGTTGATTTGACAATGTACCTGAACATGGCACCACAAATGTGCCTCTTTACCGCTTTTATTTACTTACCAATTTGAAATTGTAGTACACTTCTGCAGGTATTTTTACGACATCTACAGCTGGAGAGGGAGCTGACTGACTTTTTAGCTTCTAACAACTGACTAACCTAGTTAGCACTCTCCTTTAGGCTTGATGTTTTTAAGAGTAGCTAACATTTTTCCTTTTCCACTCTCCTCTAACGCCCTGTTCTTTCTTCACCCTCTCCCAACCCTCACCTTTTCTCTTTCTCTCAGGAGCAAACGCTAACAGAATTTATATTCAGCTTTTTGTCACATGGCAGACATCTCTTTTTCACTTGTCAGATTGGCCAAAATTAAAGCAAAAGCATGTTAGTATCTAATCAACTAATGCAGATTCTCTGAGTCAAACTGTCATCAAAAATGGGTTCAAAAAAATACTTGAAAATTATTGAAGTAAGAATACTCAGGCTTGGATAACAAGGGACAAAATTTCTGCATGTCCATTAAGGATTTTTTTTTTTTTTCATAAACTGGAGCAAGGCAGAGGATGGGCACAGCTAAAAGCACATTGGAAAAATCAATATAACATCAGATCCCTTTTTAAACAAGTCTATCTGCAAAAAGAAAACTGAAAGTGACTAATCCTTTATCCTCCAATAAAGAGGTAAAAATATACATGTGCTGCCAGTTTGAACAGGACCTACCATGTTTAACATATTCTGGGTTATATTTTGCCCTAGATGAATCAATTAGAGGCAGCCATTCCCCAAGGTGAAAATATACATTAAGAGGAAAAGACAGCATGCCAAACAACCCTTCATTTATTTAAGTAGTAGTAGTAACAATAGCAGTAGTTGTGTTTTCCCTTGCTTGCAATGGATGTAGGTGGATTTTATCTCCAATAAAACATCAGTATGCGATGTAATAGTTGTAAGAAACCAGGTGCCACTCCTCCCTGTTTGATAACACAGAGCTCACTTTTCTCTTATTGATTCTCCCAGATAAGTGGCCTGAATGGAACATAACATGTTGGTTAGATTATGCTCCACCATGCTTGAGAGAGAGGGAGCCCAGTAAGCAAAAGGTTCCCAGCTGCATAAACAATCATACCCTGCTTACTGCCTGATACAAGAGTGAAACAGCTGTATTAGCCTTGGCAGAGAATTATTTCAGACACAACTGCACTTGATTTATGTAGGGGATCCATGAACATAAAGCTAGACTCGAATTTCTAGGAGCTGATTGGGTCAGATTCATTTATCTACTGCTGTGTGCAACCAAGGTAAAGCAGCAGCAGCCTGGGACTGGACGTGTTTGCCCATGGTATAGTAAAGTCATTTAAGAGAAGATGGTTATTTTTCCCATTTTACCAAAGGCATGGGGTGCAGTAACATCTTTTCTCAGTCATGAAGAGATCAGAAGGGATTTTGATATTAGAAGATGCACAAATCACAATTATATCAGTTCTAGTTAGACTGAACCATATTTGGGTGGATGAGTTCTGACCAACTATAGCCCTTTAAGGACCCTGTGCTCTCCATATTCCACCACACCAGTTCCCTGCAGCTCTACCTCTGCCATTCTGCTTTCTGTCCCCAGAGCTGTACAGTCATCTTGAGACGACACAGCACTCTAACTTCAGAAATGGCCAATAAAACCAAGAAGTAAAACTTTCTAGCCTGTCCAGCCACCCTGTTCAAGTTTATGAAAGCAGGTTTTCAGAGTTCACGGTTCTCTTTGATATTAATAATGTCTCCAGGAGCACAGGGGCACATGTGACTAAATTCTGAGAACTTTTCTTACCTAACAAGGTAACATTTTTCTAAGGAAAAAAACTAGTAGTATTTACTCTCTTGGAAGACTATATACTAAAGCTAAAATTACGTAAAGCTGTTTTTACGTTGTAATTTTAGTAACCTCGGTAAAGGCTGTAAAAGCGACAGAGTCAGGCATCTTTTAAAATTTTAAATAAACTGTAAAGAGAAGTGTTTTAAAGGTCAAAGATTCTAGGAAAACAAAGGAGTTCAACTTCCAGTGCACACTGCCTAAATGCACAAAACTTGTTTATATGTCTAAAACAAAATTGAGTTATAATAGTTAATGGGGTGGGGAATTTAAGAAAAGGGGGTTAATCTCTGTATTCCAGGCATGAATTAACCACAAAAAACCACCACAGAGTGAGTGAAGCATTTGTAAGTATTAGCTGCTCCCAGAGAGAGTACACTGAACTCAGTGGCTCAGTAAACCTGTCCCACAAGGCAACTTCTTTGTTCCCTCACACAAAGCACATTTAAGCACGTTTTTATGCAGGACTCAGGATTTGGTTCCGGTATTTTAAAAGTGATAAAATGTGTGTACCATGTTGAATGCCATCCTGAACTCAGGACTCCTGAACGTCAGGAGTGCTGGGTTCTGTTCCCACGTAAATTCCCAGTTTCCATGTGGTCTCAGGCTGGTCACCCAATCTTGCAGTCTTTCAGCCTGCAGTATGGGTATAACGGTATTTGTCTGTGTGAATAAGGTATTTTAAGATTGAGCATTTGCAGTGTGGTTTAAGAGTTTCAGATGAAAAGTATTACATAAATCCAAAGGATTTAATGCTTAGGAAGATGAAACATGAAAAATTCTTTTTAGTTCTTTTAAACTATTGACAAGAAGAGGTTCTAAAACCCACTTTGTTAAGTTTGAACATATATTTACAAAAAAAGCTTTTGGGGTAAAGTTTCTAATTCTTTTTTGATTACCTGTTTTTAACAAGTTTGCTTCATTTGCAGGAATGTGAGAGCAATTGAAATGAAATTGTAAAACAACACAAGTCAGAATATATCGTAGATGTGTACAAAACCTACCAGTTTACAACCTGCAAAAGCTTCCACTCAAAAAGGAAGGCAACCTGCCACACACTGCAGAAGCAATCCATTTTGATAAAATGCGTGTCTTTGTGAATCATAAGCAGACTTTCCACAAAACTGTCTCTCTTTTTCTCCTGATTCCCTGCAGACGTGTGCAATTTTCACTGCCTGTCAGTTTATCAAAAAGACCAGAGCATCAAATTTCAGCTCTGGATTGTCAGGTCTGATCCCTATTTCCTTTCAAATTCCAAAATACTGACACATTGATTGGAGTTCACAGTGTCAGACAACAGCACTTAAGAGACATTTTTGCTAAAATATAGCTTCTGATCTATCTTTTATGTTGGGTTGGGGTTTTTTTTGTTCCTTTTGCAGCCTCAAGAGTATTGATCTGGGACTCATTTATATATGATCTGCACCAAGTAGAAAGCAATTCGCTCAAACAAAACAGTTCTTTTGTATAACCTTTTAAAAGGGGGCCCATCAGAGGGATTGATCTAGCTTATTTAGTTTGCCAGGACATCCCCCTCAAACTTCCATGAATTGCCTGGATTTTTAAGTTCCCAAATGCAAGCAAGAAAGATCTACAGCAAGTGCTCATGGCTACACAGAGTGCTCAGTGTATTGCAAAGTTCTGGCATCTTAATAACACGTAAAAGTTGTGACCCCCTAGCAACAAGCATTTTTATACACACACACACACACACACACACACACACACACACACACACACTCTCTGAAAAACACTGAATATTATCTGTAAAACATCTTTAGTAAATGCATTGTCAGAGTGGATTTTCTCTATCAGATAGTATCTAGGAATAATGTCTCAATACAGTGTATTGATTCTGACACGGGGTCCTCTCTGAAGTGTGGATCTCTGAGGTACTCCAAGAGTCATCCTGTCCCCTCGACAACTGCCCTTTCTCAGTGGAGACTGTGAGACTGTGTTGGACACTGCCCACACCTGTAATTCTGAGGCAGCAGCAGCATTTGGGGTACTGCAGTAGTTCCACAAATTGCATAACAATGGATTTGAAGCACTCTAATTCGTGTGTACACTGTAATTTAATGTAAATGGTTAATTTGATTCTCCCTCAAGTGTGGAAGTCAGGGAATGCTGCAGTGTTTCTCCAATTACACTAAGTAAGCTCGCATTTGTCCAAAAGTGCACAGTGAGGGGGGGTTTACTTCCTCCCTTCCCCCCATCAGTATATTCAGCAATTTGTGCAGACTGTATGTGTTTAGTTGTGATGCAGAATGAAAGATTTGTTTCTGCCTTCCCCTTCAGAGAACACACTTTTCCTTTTTTTAAAATTTTCATATTTATACCAAGAACCGTTCAAGGGTAGTTCTTCTACATAAATATACATGTGTGTTTTTTAAAAGTGTGTGTATATGTATATATGCACATACACAAATATTTTGATCCAATAATCACCTTTTTCTAGGATGGCCATAGAGAGAGCAGAAAATGAAATACCTGTTCCACCAGACTCTCAACTAGGCATCTCCTTTCAGGGACAAAAACTGTCAGGGCTATTGCTAAACTGTGGTCACACATGGGAGAAAGATGGACAGGGTAAACACTGCTTGTACTCACTGGATGGAAACTTGCAGAAGCTTCTCAATAACATTTGAAAGGAATGAAGAGTAAGAGTGAATGGGAAACTTTACAGTGCTTGAATTGAGATTAGAGATCAATGAATAAGCAATCCTTAGAACTTCCAAAGATGAAATAAAACCTAAAATCATATAAAATAGACCTACTAAATTCTTTATGTTAAAGCAAAAATTGACTTAACTAAAATTCTTTGCAAGCTATCTACCCTCTTCAAGAAAGTAGTATGAAATGTTACATGAATTTTATCACATTCATTCTTAAACCTTTTCATATCTGAGCGGTGATATGAAAAGCTTTGGCACTATCCTTATAATTAATTTTCTATTTGTGTTAACTTCAGAGAGCTTCAAAACATGTATGTTATTTTAAAAAAAAAAGTACTAGGGAGACATTCAGGGTGGGGGAGGAGAAAACAATACAACATTATATCCGTTCTAACTGGTAAAATCCTAAATTTCCAAAAGCAGAAATGCTTTTGTCAAACACCTGAATGTCGAATGGAGAAAGATACTCCATAGGCAGCTCAGACACATCATGCAGCCAAGGGAAAAGATGTATAATTAACTGAAGAGGAGCCTGAGAAGTTGTGCTGGCAACACGCAGGGTCGGTGGGAGCTGGCCCGCGCGGGACGCGCGGCAGCGCGAGCACAGATTTCCTTCTGCGGGAACTGACCTACATTCACCGCGCGAGCCGGAGCTGCCGTTTGCTCCTCTCACCGAAGGGGATGTCTGTTTTAAGGCTTCCAGATAACACCGGTTATATCCAGAAAAGCCATGTACAGAACAATGAAACCACGAAAGCTTGATATCTAATTACGAGGATACATAAAACATTTCTTGTCAATACACTGTATTTGTTTATTGTGTACTCATTATAACACACACATATACAGCTACATATACACATAGCTAAAAGAGCTGGTTTTCATTCTGAGGCATAAAGGAAATTGTAAAAGCTATAACGGCTAGAAGAAATCCTTTTTTCTTTTTGCTATGCTCTTTGTTTTACAGGAGCTAAAATACTTTGCTTCTATGTGAATATGGAATAGAAGGATAAACAGATGAGTGACAATACAGAATCTGTGCTGTGATGTTCTCCCTTTATTACAGAACCTGTCTTTATGAAACTAAATGAGTACTTTCCCAAAAAGGTAAGAATGTGTTTGGCTAAATGAAAGATTGGTTATGAAGTTTTCAACATTATTACTTTTGATCCATTAGCACCTGAAGGCCAAGCCAAGATCAGTGTAGAAGTCTTGTTGACAAATCATTTACAATTTAGTTAATTAATACCAAAAGAAAACCAAGGCACAGAGAAATTGAGTGACTAAGGGTCATAAAACAGTTCAACAGCAGAGGCAATAAAAGAGCCCTAGTTGACTTTCAGCCCACTTCCCTTCCCACTGTGCCTTTCACCCTGCAACACACAAGGCCGAATTTTCTCCATGTGTTACTTTATCTGTCAGATAAAAGTATAAACTGGTAAAAACAACATGGAAGTCTTTCTACTGGAATTAACTGGCATTGGTATTTCATTTTTGAGAGGATTCTATCATTTATATTTCATAGAGTGAAAAGGAATTCCTTGTTACTCAACCCACAAAACAAGAACAAAAACAAATTAAAAACAAAAACCAAAACCAAACATTTCCAAAGATCTAAAATATTTCCAATGCCTTTTAAAAAGAAAAGGAGCAGAAGGCTACCCTTCACAGTTTCTTAATTCTTCATGTCTTCTACAATCAGAACCTCATTACTGCTAAGTTTTGAGAGAAGCAGGTATGGGGAAGCTATGAAAACTCTCAGACTATGAATGCCCTCAAACGCAGAATGTTCTGCCAGCATGGATGCACATACACGGGTTGGGACACGAGATCTGTGCAAAGGCATAAAGCAACTGAGTGTGACCTGGTCAAGAAGTCAGATACTTTTATTTTTAGGGAGATGAATCAACATATGACTCAAACATTGTGCAGCAACAAAAGATACTAAGTAAAACATGCCCTGAACTCCCCTGGAATCACCATGGTGAGACAGAGCTCTTCCTTGCTTCATCAGCTGTCATGAAATGCTGTTTATGTGCAGACCTTCTACGCCAGCACTTATACAGTGAAGTGTTGGACTCAGTATCCACTGGCAGACCCCTTTTCTTCCCCGTCTGTCCTCCAGTGCAGAGAGAATGTTTCAGATCTGTTTCTAGTCAGGTCATGGCAAGGCTGACCCAGCTTCAATCAGAGTAGGATTTTGCCTATACAACTCTAAGTGGTGCAAGACCAAATCCACGTGTAACACAGGTTTGTGCAAAAAGCAAGCCATGCTCAGAGCAGAGCAGGCAGCAGTGCCGTCAGCCGCCCATGGAACTTGGCGATCAGCTGGCGGTGCTGCCTCGCTGGAACGGCCAGTGAGCTGGGGAAGTGGGCACAGTGCCACACCAACAGATGGGCAGGGGTCTGAGGCAGCCAAGAGACCGTGTATGTGTGTCAAGTGAGGGTACTTAGGGCAGGATTCCCATGGCTATCCAGCCTAAGCTTGCACTTCGACAAAGGAACGCGCCATTGCTAATCCAGCTCAGGGCTGGATTAAGTAGGAAGGAAAAAGAACAGCTTCTATCACCACTTGGGACTCAGGCTGGCCGGGAGGCTGGAACAGAGAAAAGCCTATTGCTGCACGTTCTTTTGTCTTTTGCCGCAACGCTCACATGGCGAACTATGTTCTGACCGGATGCGATATGAAAACCAGGAGCTACTGTCTTCAACTGAGAAAGAGCTGGACTTCCTCTTTTTAATATACATACATATAAGGAATACTCCTCTTGCCAACCCCTTTACTCATCTGAGCAAGCATCTGAAGTGCCAGTAATCATTTCTCTTTTTCTGCTGTACTTTGGTTATGCAATATTGGGAACAACTGCTATGCAAAACGTACTCCACATGTTCCATTTACATTCCACTTACTCGGTTTTTCCAGTCCTTGCATGGAATTAATGTGAGGTACTGCAAGGCAGAGGTGTGGAGCAAAATCTCCATTGATGTCAAAACCTAAATTGCGTTAGAAGTGAACATTTTGGGTCCGACCCTACTCTATTTTAAGCTCAAAGTAAATCACAAAACAATGAATAGGATCACAGAGGGGTAAGTGAGGGCTGGAAGTGTAGCTTTAGTAACTACAGTACAGAAGTGATTAACTACATTTAATCTGATGTTAATGCATGCATAAGCCTTCTGAAAAGAATATTGTAAACAACCAAATATTCCATAATCAGGACTAGTTATACTTAGATGACAACATTTAGGACTTCTAGGTCATTCAGGATCACAGACTTTAAATAATTTCCATTACACTTCTAAGAGGCAAGAGGTATTATCACCATACTACATATAAAGAACTGACACCACAAGCAGCTTTAAGGAGTTGCTTACTTTGGATGAAACAAGTGGCAGTGGTTATGGATTTACAAGGAAGTTTCTGGTTCGTAATTTTGTGGCCAAACCACTAGGTCTTAGCTACGGTTTTAGGGCCTGAAGAAGTAATTTTTGCAGGATTTCTAGGATTGTAGCTAATACAATGTATGCTATAAAGAAAAAGCAGTCATTCTGAAAGTTAAAAAACAACAGGATTTGATTCACAATGGCATTTGCAGAGTTTGGAATAAGGGAGTTTGAGTAAGAAAGTTGTAAGCTGCACAGAGGAATAAGAAGCAGAACAGAAAGAGACTGCACATCATTTGCAGACCTTTGCAGTCCTTTGGGCTCGTTGAACGCATAGAGCCTTGCAACTAAGGTCATTGTGAATAGGTTTGAGCTTGAATGCAAGTATTTAAAATACCTTTAATATTGATTATCTTCATAAGACAAAGTTATGTTTATTATTCTGTTCTATAAGGGGTTAGAAAAAAATTATATTCATTTTCTCACCAGTATTTAAATCATCACATTTGTCTGAAGAGTTCCCAAGCCTTTTCTGAATTTAGTTGCATGCTCTTAAAAAAGCAGTATACATTTCATGAATAAATTATGTTCTACTATATTATATAATTACAAAAAATCATCCTAAATTTGACATGCTGACCATTCACTTACATTTCCTTCAGTCAGAAAAAAATGGAAAGAAAGAAACTTGGTTTTCGTGAAAAAGGTGCAGTGTAGGAATCCTCAGTTATATTTAGAAACTCATCAATCAGGCTGTATTTGAGCTGCAACCTTTCTTTGTGAGTGATACTGATAGTTCAGTACAGCTACAACTGGACTTCTGTACCTTGGCTCTCATATTCCAATATTCACATCACGGTGGTTAGTTACAATTTTCAATGGTCTACTTCAAGGGAATATTTTCTATTTTTATCACACCTGAATTTTTTTCACCAGTGCCAGTCATTCTGCAGAACCAGGCAAAATATCATGCAGGAGAAGTAACAGAATGCCAGCATTTAACACAAGGACAATCCTCTCCTCCTTAAACATGGATTGATGACTTGGGGAATACAGAATGTTTTGGATTTACCTGTCTGTAAGTGGTTCTCCGAAGAGAACATAACAACATAAGCTTTGTGAAGCTCCCAAAAATGAGAAAAGCATGTTGTGATGTACCTCATTTCTATGTAAAATTAATGAAAATAAAGCAATGCACTTCCCATGCATAATGAATAACCATGCCAAACTGTATCAACTTTTTCAGACTTTCCCTCTAGAGGGCTTTTAAATGAGGTCAACAGCAAACGTATCTTTACATTTGATCTGAGTGGGAGCAGCACACAGTAACAGAGCTTGGCCATGCAAAGTGCAGTAACAAGCTCTTCTCAATTCTGGTGATGAAAAATAGAATACTAAATACTACCCTTGTATTTGTACCAGATATGGATTTCACAGATTCAGTTACGGAGAGAAGACAGGACTGTGAGCAGAGATACACAGTCCCCATTAACAATGCTGAAAAGATCAATGCTAGCTAAGCACAAGAATGACAACCCCATATGTCAGATTCAGTAGGACCAACAGCACGTGCCTCCTGAGGGGGAATAATATTCCTTAGAGGAGTTTCAAAGAATCAGGCAAAATGCTCACGTTCTACCTCAGAAACTGATAATTATCATCATATCTTAACAGAAAGCAGCACCAGTATGGTCACAATAAGGAAGAGGCAGCACTAATTAAGTAAAACTACCACAACAGCTCATGTTCTGTTTCCCTGGTTGGAAGCTGACCAGATCAGCACAGCTCAATTCAATATTGTACATTTTTTTCCTGGTCCATGCAAAGACACTATTTCTTGTCTATGACAGAGCACATTCTGGAAGTACAATAATATACAGCAAATGTGTTGCATAACTCAGACTTGTTAGTTTTGTGCTTAAAATGAATCAACTACTGTTTTATTACTTTTATAAATGTGCTTTTATTATAGAAGAGAAAAATTCCATTAAAGAAATTACTGGTAGCATTCTGGAGATCTCTCTTAGCCCTGGCATCTCCTGCTTGATTTCTCACTAAGTCTGTTAATCCCTCTTTACGCCCAGCAGCCTGCCATTGGTATGTCCCCGGGAAGTGACAGACACAGGAGTACTGGGGATCCTTCCCAGTACTGGGGATCCTTCCCAGACACTCCCAGGCTCTGTCTCTCTGCACTGCCTTTCCCAGGCTGGCCTGGCTGTTTCACAGCCTCCGTTTAGGACCTGCTGTGGCATCTTTGCCCCGGAGAGGCTGCAATGTAGTGGCCATGGGTAAAGCAGCAGCCCAGCAGCAGCAGGCTTGCCCTGCACGGGGAAGTTTCGAATGTGTTGCAATTCCCATCCCCAAAGCGAGATCAAATTGGGGCAGGCAAGGCTGGAGTGCCCAGGCCGAGCAGCTCCCTCTCCTGGAAGGATGCTCTCCTTGGCCAAGGAATAAGGTCTTACCCGGCCACTTGGGAGAGGGCAATTTGTGTCTAGGGAGTTGTACATCAGATTCTGTTGCAGGTATTTTGCTAACAGAACTAACCTAACTAAGAACCAGTCTTCTACACCAGTGGGGCTAGAATTTGAAGATAACATCCTTACCTAAAATTTTCAATATTAATACTGAAATATTTAATATTGATCTATTACTTACTTGGTTTTGGTTTTTGTTTATTTTGTTTGTTTTACTAATTGTATTACTATTATTTTAATTATCATTAAATATATTTTCAGCAAAACTTAAAATATCTGATTTCCATTGAAACCATACTTTTCTAGGCACTGTAAAGTATATTCCAAATCTCTTTCTGGAGATCTTGTAATCTGTATAGACAGGTTTGTTTTGTTTCTTAGATGGAGGACATGATCACTGACAGCGTGGTCTCATAGGCAGTCTCACAGAAAATGTCAAGAATCAAATCCACATCTCCAAAGTATTACTCTAATATTTTAAAAGCAAGGCAATTAAATTTATAGATACATTAAAGCTTTTCTATTATTGTTATTATTTGAAATATTTCCCGTTTCCAAACCTTCTCTGCCTCTAAAACTTTCTAACTCTGGAGCGGGGATGCTTTTTTTTAACTGGCAATTATCCATGATTTTTCATTAATCTGTACATTTTGTGACGTTCCAAGCAAAAAGGCTACACTTTCGTAAATTCATTCTTTCTTTTTGTCTTCTATGCAGAGGCATTGTTGGAGTGTTTCTCTGCAGCCCGTTTTGCACCACTCACAAGTCAAATCAAACTAGGCATCAGGATCACAGAGCTGGGCCTCCAAAACTTTAAAGACATCTTGATTACAAACACATACATTCTTGTTTGCTTCTCAACAGAAGCACCCATAAACCATAAATCACTTCACAGTTACCTCTTACCAAAGATTAATCTCCACTTAAAATCGTAATAAAAAGAAAGAGGCATCATTCCTCCCCTGAAATGCTGAATCCTGGAATGGGAGCCTCACAGATCTTGTCAAACTTCTTTTTTTTTGCATTTGCTCACATAATTTAAGACTTGCTGGGGAAAACCTGCTTATTGTGTTTGAAATATGGGACTTCTGAAAATTATGAGAAAAACCTAATAAGTACAAACATAAAAGAAAGCTTCTTCCTTTATCCCAGCTCTTGTCACACTGCATCTATTCAGCCAGACAATTCACAGCCGTGATGGTGAGAACACAACATTTTTATGTTGATCTTCAAAGTGATTATTCAAAATGGGTGTTTCGACTTCCACCTTATCACTGAATTGAAAATTTGGAATGTATTTAAGTTGTTCCTGGTGTACAACTTGTTAAATACATCTATTTGTATAGCAAATTCTAATGTACTCAGGCCTGCCATTAAAAGCAAACAGAATCCACAGAACAATTACAGCTCAGGAATGTGAACTGCAAAGCCATACCCACCCTGTCCTGATACTCTTCTCATCTGTATGCCAGCATTTCTCCCCAGGATGAGTCAATGCAGCTGATTTTGTCATTTTCTTTACACGTGTTATTTAAAACAAAAGTTAGTAAGTAATGATACTTTAGTGGCACTAAACTGGCAGAAAGGGATTTGGAAGAAAAAAGACATCCTAGAGTTTCTGGAGGAGAAGCTGCAACTATGCAAATTGTTCACAATCTCAGCAGTCTGGATGGAATTTAGGGAATTTGGGTTAAGCCCCCAAAGTGAGCAGAACCTACTGGGAAGGTGCAGTGGCTAGGCTAAGTGATCACTAATTTGGGCTCTCTAAGGTAATTTACATTATAGTAATTAAAGTTTAGATTCCCTTGCTGTTCTATTTATGAACTCCATTAACCTATGACCTTTCTCTGAAGTTTACACCCAACTGTTTTCATTTTTTTTCCTGAGCAAAAGAAAAGCAGTTCCTACGGAAGTTATTTCTCATAATAATTAATTGTATTTAGAGCCCGAGAGGTACATACAAACTTTAAGACAATCCAGCTGCAATGTTGTACTGTGTAATTATACTACAGATCCATCTTTTTGATCCTTCAGATGAACCACTGCTAATATTCTTGGTTTTGTTTGCATTGATTTTGCTTGAAGTACAGCCTGCCATATGTTTTTCACTTAGTTGAATTTAAAATGATGGGTAAAATTCTGCTGCAAATTACAGAGATGCAAACAAAGAACATGCTTTGACCCTACATTCTTATTTGCCTGTTATTAACTCAAATTTAATGACGTTTTAATAAGCAAGTGTAATAAGTTTTATGCTATGCATAGACACATTATATGGCAAGAATTAAAAAAAAAAAAGTCGAGAGCTCTGTATTGGAGCTGAAACAATGTGGTATCTGCTTCCCTGAACAGATATGACCACATATCCTCACATATCCTAGTCAGTGAGTCACAAACCAGCTCATTCTAATCCACAGCTGAAAGGCTCTGAAATAAATGCCAGTTTCTTGCTATGCCTTAATATTTGTCTCACACATGCTATGATTTGGAGAGTGCTGCTTCTGGATGAGAGACCTTGAAAGCTGAGGGCAATTGCTCCCATCCAAGGCTCATCCTGTGCAGCACAATGCCTTAAGAACATGGAGCAGCATAAGGAGCCCTCAGTAGTGTGGGGGAAAATCCTTCCCCAAGAAAGGGAGGGGAGTTTTTCTGAGACTCTGTGCTTTGGGGACCTGAAAATGGGCAACACGGATGGGGATTTCTGGAGAAAGGGGCAGGTGCTGTGCTACATAAAGAGTGCACTGCTTCTCACAACAGGGGGAAAGACTGCCACAGAGAGAACGAATGAGTCTTGGGCACCAGGGAATAAAACAGCATCATAAACTTCAGTAAACAACACAGCTCCAGAGTTGGTGTCAATCTGTAGAAGACCAGGCTTCGGGAATCTATTGCCCTTCTCTGGGACCAGCCCTTGAGAGGCAGCTGCATCAGGCACTGATACAGCTACATCTATAGATTAATACATTTATATGGAACTAATGTGAGGAGCAGAGATATGTGCACATTCACAGAGACACTGCCTTTCTGCTGTGGGAGGTATGAAAGAATATCTTATGCTTGGCTCCAAGATTATATTCATACAGATATCTCATGGAGTTTTTTTCAGAAATAACTTATGACAAGATCTCTATATAAAATAAAGTTTAATGAAAATGGATTTCCCAATACCACAAGCTAACTATCCTTCAAGTTCGCATTTTCCCTGAGAACCTGGATCTGCTTTTTTTCAATTTACATCACTAAAAATAAACAGCGTGTTCATTTGTATCATTGATACAAAGACATGACCATCTGCCTTCCTCAAGACACCTACGAGAAAGATTGGTGTTTTTCTAACTAATCTTGGATATGATCTATTCATATCACTTTTAATGTCTCTGAGAAGAGACATGAAGAGCTGAGACGTGAGACTTTCAAACAAAAAAGTAGCCTGCACCTATTCCTTTAATAAATTAGAAGTGTTGTTGCTTCCAAATTGCAAGTAAATTTTGAGTTAGTGCAATAGATTATGTTAATCAGATCAAGTTGTCAAGCTGTTAGTCCTGCCCTACCAGTAAAACTTTAAAGGATGCAATGCTACCCATAAACAGACATACATTTTCAACCAAAAACATGAGTTAATTGAATTCCACCAAAATTACTGTCCCTAGTCAGTCTGAATAGTGTCTTATCCACGTTTGCTCACCAATATGTAAATAAGGTGAATGATGTCTGAGAGCATCTTATTTAAATGCTGATTAAATAGTAATCATTCCCAATAATTTCCCAGGATGTAGATGCCACTGCTTGGGATTGGTTTAAGATTATTATCAGTGAAAGTGCAAGAGTTTGTTTAATTAAAGTTATTACAAATTATGATTAAAGCACTTGTGTTCTTGACTAATGTGGATACATCATAACCCATGATATATGTGGTCTTCTATCTGTTGTTCTAATCTATTAAAGGGTTTGTATTCACAGAGGACAGATCCTGTGAGTGTTTTGCAGGAAAGACAGAGATAAAATGCACATCCTGAAGTAAGAAGTCAAAGGGATCTTACGTGAATCCAAAGAGGAAAACTTCTACCACATGTTCAGAGGTATGGGGGAGAAATGTGTTTGTGATAAACTCAGCAACAAGCTATACTCCAGGCTAACCTTCTCTCCTGACTAAAGCAAAGGCATTGCTTATAACAGAACAAAAATCGTCTCCAAACAGGATTTGAAACACTACAGAACTTCCACTTTTCAAATAGCTCTTGCTAATTTTCTCACATAAAGACATGACAAAATTCATTTGGACAAGATAATCACTCCTGTATAACTTTTAAACTCCTGTATAACTTTTAAATTTGCATATTAGTCTTAGGTACATTCCAGAAAAACCCAGAATGATGTAAGACGTAATTTCTAGTTTTCCAGGATTTTGTTAAAACTAACAAACTAATTGCATTTTTTGCAGAAGTTTATTAAAAAAAAAGTCATATTTTCCATACTTCACATGAATAGAAACTACATTTTTAGTGTTGTGCAAGCATTTAACTTTTGATTAGAAAACAGAAGTTGCAAATCCATTAGGTAAGTAATTAATCTGTAAATTATTGAACTAGCTTAGTTACCTCTTTGCCAAACAATTGCACTAGCAATAATTTTGACATTTCACCTGAGAAGAAAAAGAAAACACCAGGGTGTTTATATTATTTTTTTTTCACTCTGATCAGAAGTCCACAGAAGAACTTCATTTCCTGGCCCAGGAGAAGGCAACGTGCCAGCAGTCTCCAGAAGTCACAGCACCTATGTCCAGTGTTGGCAGCTAAGCCTCTACCTGCTGTCTCCCCTCCTTCCCTCCCCTGGGAGCAGTAACTCCCATAATAGCTATGTGTGTGTAGTATGTATATATTTTATATACATACATCTAGTTCACATGCATTATCAAGAAAGAATACAGCTAAACTCAAAAGTTTTCTTAAAAGCATTTCTATTTAGTCCCCTCTTCACAGGCTGTTATGCCATTTTTCTTTTTATTAATAATATGAAAATCCTCACACATTTGGGGCTGCAGTTTACAAGCAGCCAAACTTTCAGCAAGAACAGTGGGAGCCATGTCCCAGTGCTGGCTGAGGCTATGGAAACAGTTACTCTGTGCATTCTGCAGTATTCTAAAATGACTCCACAATTTCAAACCATTCTTAAAGATGTTTCCAAAATGTGTATAAATCACATCAGTCCCCTTGGGCAGCAGGAAAACTATCTTTTTTCTCTGCTTGATTTCAGACTGTGCATACTGTGTGGTATCATTATCAGATATCAAGAACAAGTATGACTTTCTTCCTTGGTGTGAAAAGAACATGCAATCACTTAGTCTCCAAACCTACAATATAAGCTAGAGCAGGCACCTTTCTGTTAGGGTAGCTTCAAATCTATAATTTTCATTCATTCCCTGCTGGCATCATTATTTCTTCTCTCCTCTGTGCTCCCCCAGTAACATATGAGAGGGTATTAGAAAAATAAATAAATAAGTGGACAGATGAATGGAGCATTCTTCACTTTAAAAAGATATTAACTAAACCCCAAAACCAAACCCAGTCCCCAGTATTTCAGAAACCACCTGCTAATATCCACTACGATGTGATTTTCCACCATACTCAAATCAACAAAGCTTTGTAGTAACTATACCTCTGACCAAGGTTTTAGTGATGACCATTCTGTCAAACACACTACAGACAGCACAGTAGAGTCACTGTTTTCTCTGTTTTTTCTTTTATAGTCTTGCTTGTTGCAAGAAAAAAAATTATGTAAAATGCCACCCTAAATTCTTCTCTAGATTTAGCACCACGTTTTTAGCAGAGCTACAGATTGACTCAGAATACTTTAAGGACAAATCTTGTCATAAATACCATGTATGAAAACTTCTTCCCCCCTGTTTATCTGCTCTCCCGAGACAGTAGTTAAGGCATTTTTATATTCAGTATGAAAACTTAACTTATGTCAATCAGTGTGGTTGTTGACATCAAAACAGTTAACCAGTCAGTGGGTAGTTACTAACAACGTGTACATCTGAACTAGTACCTGGATCTAAAGCACACCACTAATGCCACTGGCTCCAGGATGTTTCCCACCTGGCTGAGCCCACGTGCAGTGTTCACCCAGACTGCAGAGTGCTGTGGGTGGCATCTGACCCTATCCACTGCAGAGTGATCCAGACACCGAAGGATAATGAAACAACAGAACTATAAAATGTCTCATTCTGCATTCAAATGACAGTCTGAGAGATGAGAGCTGGCACAATCTCCTCCTATAATTTTACCTACCAGTTTGCCCTTGAAAGTGTCTCAAAATCACTTGATGCAGTAAGATCTTGAAATCTGAAGACCAAGTGCCCCATTTCTCTATAGCTAATTAGTCCACACATCTTGCAAAGCAAAAATATAATTGTCTCTGTATCTGGGGGGAGCCAGTGTATTTGCATGCTAATACAAGGGACTGTTTTTAAAGATAGACCCCTCCATTATAAATGAGATATCAGAAAGGTGCCAATTATGAAGAAGGGGTGTACTGCATTATAAACCAACTGCCTTGTGCAACTAACTAATTGCTCTACATGCTGTACAATCCAAAAATATAATTGACCCTGTCTGTAAAGCTATTTTTGGGAACAATAAATCATTAGCATGCCAAAAACAAGTGCAGTTACAAAGCAGGAAGTATGACCACTGTGACCATCTGCCCACTAGATGAGTGAGCTACACGTTTTAAATTTTCTTTTTTTGGGGGGGGGGGGGAGAGAAAGAAAATCCCCCATCCCCACCAAGTCCTCTCTTTCTTACTGCTGTCCAAAATAAAAACAGGGCTCATGGGATTTTATGTGTAGGGCATTTGCAGTACTCTCCAGCAGAGGAATATCTTTCAAAGGAGTCTTGTGTTCAGACTGAAATCCTGACGGGAAGGATCCCTGTCAATGGGAGTACTGTGTGTTTGAACACTGTTTTGGGTTGGCAGTGATTCTCTCCTAGGGATGTTCCTTATTTCCACCTGGAGAATGGGTTCCACTCAAATACGTGCAGAAAGTCCTTTAGTCAGGCAACAGGCTTAACTTTTTCCATTACTAAGCAATAAACATCAGTGAATTAAAGACATAGGGGAATGGCTCCCTGTGTACTTGGAATAGCAACAATGGGCCAGATGGGGCAGCTTACATGATCCCAACCCATTGTGACTAATCAGCTGTGCCAGAAAAATAACCAAGATTTTTATAACACATTTTTGTGTTCAGAATGCATGAAATGGTTCAAAACCACCTGCATTTTTCATGTATAAAGCACTTATGTATTTCCATGATCCAGAAATACTGATGTTTATGTTAGCCATCTTTGTCCAAATTTCTTTTGTATTGAGATATTAATGAGAAGAAGTTTCTTATTCACAACTTTATTATCCTTAGGGAAAGCTGCAGAGAAGTTTCCATTAGATTGCACCACTTTAAGCAGCTCCTGGCAAATGCTTCTGTTTATTTTCCTGGTACCATATATTCTGGTGGTAAAATAATCCAAATGTGTCTTTTTAAGTGGATACTGTGAAGAGTCACTGAAAGACACTTGAACTATAAACCGAAATTAATTGGATCATGTTTTTGGAGATTCTGATGGGACCTGGTAAGAACATGAGTCTTCTCCTGTGTACATCTTGTAGTGGAGCAGGTAAGTGGAATAGACCTTATGAACTGTGCACCCTTTCTTCTCTGCCTTCAAGGATTTCCCAACATACATTGCTCACGTGAAATAAATTCTACAGTCTGCATTCAGGAATTTTCACTCTTGGGCTTTGATCCACAGGCTTCAATTCATGTTGGGAACGTGCCAGTAAAATCCCTGGTGAAAAGCAAATGAATAAACTTCTTGTAAAAGGGTTTACATGTGTATACAGAGGTAAGTTCCTATCAGTAAATATTATTTCACTAAACCCAAACATCTGTCCTGCTGTGGAGCATAAGTAGTTTTGTTGCTTCACATTCTGCCTGGTCATATTTATTTGCTGTTTGTAACTAAATGTTTTTTACAGACCTGTATTCCAGTTTTAATACATTTTCACTATTTATTCTAGAATGTCTATAATGGCACTCTAGAATGTCTATCATTTACTCATTCTTTAGAAGGCCTTCACTTTAAACACAGAACAGAATAATTTAATTTCACAGTATTTCAGAAGAGGCATGTACCTCTGTGCTGTTCTTGGAATGTTTTGTTTACTTGAATTTTCTGCCTGACTAAATGGAAACTGATAGACTGAGTCAGCAGGGAAAAAAAAAAAGTAAAAAGGAAACAGAAATGCAGTCAACAAAGATTTTCTTCAAAGAATATTTACCATCTAAAATATCCTGAAGTAATGATTAGCAAACAAAGGCTACCAATCTAGACAGTGGAGTTTTCTTTTCTGTCACTATCCCCACTCTCTTCAACATGCTTACATATACTTGCTTGGTTCCTCACACCAGGAGAAACAGTAGATGAAGTCTGCCCTCAAATTATGTTACAATAAATAATTATATTGCAATAACTAGATAATCAACCTGATTTACCAGGATAATTTTCTAGCTTTCCCACACCATACTTTACTAATACACCAAACTGTAGCATATATTTATTAATAAAAAGATATTTTATTAACATAGCAATGTGTATTAATAAAATTCAGCAGTTTTACAAATGATAAAAATTTTGCTGCCACCAGAACTTTGTGGTAATTTTTTTTTTCTAAATACACTTTTTCAAGTCTGTTGGGAGACACTGGGATATACTGCTTTCCTAACGTGTATTTTTTTTAAAGTACGTGCAGTTCCCCATTATTTTTATTCATAACTTTACCAAGTAGGTGTTGTGGTGAATGAACCAAACACAAGAATAACCAGGGGGCCACAGAGCCCAGAAAAAGAGGTTGGGTGCGCTGGTTCCAAAGAGTAAAGCCCCCTTCTGTGAGGATGGCTTCTCCCATTGAATTCCTGTGACCTGATGTAGGCTCGGTCTGTCTGACTGACAGTGGACAGACACCCCTTGTATCTCCTAAGGAAAGGTAACCAGACCTGTCCTGCCCTTCCCCTCTTCCTATAGGTCCCTGCTGTGTCATCCCCCCCCCCTGCCCCGTATCCCTTAAAAGCCCCTCCGTCTCTTGTCTTGTGCTCTTCGCATCCAGTTCCCTTCGAGGGAGCTCCTACAATAAACCCTTGGAACACCGGCCGAAGGAGCCTCCTCTGCTCATTTGTTTCCGGTCACGCCTGGGCTATCCACAAGCCCCAGGCACGCTGGGCTCCGTGCTCTCCACCGCCCGGGCTGGGCGGCTGGCTAGCGAGGCACCGAGGTGCCTCAGGGTGCTCTCCCTTTGTGTTGGGCACCCCTGGACAAGCTGCTGCCCTCTCAGCCCGGCCAGCGTGCCAGTGTACTAATATAAGCAGGTACCCAACTGCAGCAGTAAAGGCACCCTCATCTGTGCCACCACATGTGCCCGAGAGCGCAGGCCCTGAGAGCAGTGGCTGGGAGCTTCTCCCCTGAAAACTCAGCAGCTGCAGCGACATAATCGACACTCCCTCCTATGTGGGTATGAAGGCACACGGCTTTCCTTTCTTTTCTAGTTTCTGTTCTTTCCTAGAAACAGTAGAAATGTCTTGGCAAAGTACGCAGGAAAGCGCGGCCTCTGCAGCAGCAGCAGCCCAGGAGAGGCTCCTGGTGATGTAAGAATTATTCCTCCGAAAACCCCGCGATTCCTCGCTGGCAGGGGCTGCTTTCCGTCGAGAGCACTGAAAGGAGGAAGTGGCTGGAGCGGAATACAGAGAACTCACTGCTCTCATTCTACAACACATTTTCTGTTTCCTCTAATTGCCACCGTATCTGCATCAGATACAGCCCCACAGTCAGTATTTGGTAGCGTCATCGGTTTCAGCTTCCAGCGCTCATAAACATTATCAGAGTTCACATCTCTCGTTGACATCATGTTCACAAAAATTATTTGCTCTGATATGAAACGCATCTTAAAATTCATGCTTCCTAACAAGCATTAAAGCCACCTCTAAAATTTCATTTATTGGACTCTAAAATACAACTACTATTTTATAGGTCCATTTAAATAAAAAAAAAATCTGCAGGAACTGTAATATTTTTAATTAAGTTTCAAATTGAAAAAAGCAAATGTTTATACTAAGCAATTCCAACTTCAGGCTGAAAAGCTGGTGTGCTCACACTGGTCATAGCAAATCTGTGAGCATGACAGTGCATTCTCAAATCACCTTAAGTAACTCCAAACAAACTAGCACGGTTTGCAAGACATAAAACATTTGAGCAATTAAAAAAAAATGAACAAAAGAATAATAGCTGACAAAAGAAAAATCTTTTTTTTCCTGCCTTTAACTCACTGCCCCACTGAGATAACACTATTTGACTTCTAACATGCAATTAAAACAATGTTAAAATTCTCTTCAGTGTTTCTGCAGCATCTGCTTCACTGATTGGTGCCAGCTGAGGTAAAATTTTAGTCTTTATTTTGTAGGATTCTGCAGTGACTAGCAGATGCTTAGCTATTGTCTCAAACAAGCAGAATCTAAGCAGTGAAGACAACCATATCACAAACAACTGTTAGAATAATCACATAATATGAGTATTCAATGCACTGCCTCCTTCTGCATTTCTTAGATCTCATGAACTATAAGGAAGACAAGAATTTTGTGATGTAATCTTCCTCCTTCACGTTTACATGGGGAGTGTAATTTGTTGGAACTGTAATAATTTAATGCAATTAGATCCATCAAACCACGTGTGGAAACAGGCCCCTCAAATTTATCGAGACATATTTAATCAAGTATCTTAAGTTTCAAAGCTTAAAAGGACAATTATTTAAGTTGAGGGTCACACACTGTGCACCCTAACAATTCCCTGCCTGTACACAGGCTGCCTGCCCATGAAATGCAGTGATACAAAGTCTTTTTGTTAGTGAGATTCAGTTTGTCACTGCTATTTTGTGGTTACGTAACAGAATAAAAGTCAAAATGTTGGAAGAGGCTGTCACAACTCTCAGCTCTATTTGGCACTTTTGGCCGAGACAAAGAAATAGCCCAACGTGCCAACTTCAGAGGCATCCAGAACTAGGCAGGAACTGTCCCTTCTCCCTGCAGTTCTGCCCAGGCACCTTAATCCTGGCCCCCCGTAGCCCCATGCTTCAGCTACCAAACCTCTCCTGTAAGAACCTGTCAGTTATGGAAAATTGGGCCAGACTCTGGCTTGGTTTTGTAATTTGGATTAAAAATGTCTTCTTGGAATCCAATTGAGTGGACCAAGCTCATTAAACCTGTCCTAGACAGCTTCTGAAGCAAGGTCGCCAGAGGTGGAATATTATGAATTAATATACACATTCCAAAACTTGACCTATTCCTTCCTTTCTTTTTATTTTACTTCTCTCTTTTAAGAGCTATTTATGCTCATTTATCAAAATGTTTGGTAGCCGAAGAGGAAAATAAAATAATAAATAATAAATCATAATAAAAGTATTTATTATCTTCGAAATAAAGCCTAACAATGGTACCTTGAACTTATTCTCTTCTTCATAGGATATGAAATACGAAGAAAGAAAAAGTATCAGGAACTGTCATACGGTCTTCAATGAAGATTTAAAGTAGATGCAAAGAAAACTCAAGGAAATAACTTTATGATAGCTGATTAAAAAATGATAATACATAGGCTACCTCTTTGTTAGAGGAAACACTAAATATTCTGGATTAACTTGAAAGCATATGAAATGCCCTTGCTTAACTTGTTTCAAGAGTTTCACCAGACCTTCGTTCAAATGTTCTGAGATCAGCAGTATTTTTCTGATTGGCAAGATGTGCATTTTGATCAGAGACCTGCAGAAAGCACCTGTGCATGTCCAGCTGCTGTGAATGGGTCCTGCTGCAGCCAGGCTTTTGTTATTTATGGCCTGGTGGGCATGCAGTCAGCATACTGCTAAATGTCATCCTGATTCAGGCAGTCCTGCTGCAAGGAGATGAACTTTGTTAGTGGTCAGGCTGTCATGGGCATTGTAATGAAGTCCTTCTTTGGCATCCTTCAGGTATTGAAGTCTCTCTCCTCCAAAGGTTTACTCCAATCACTGAATCAGGGTTGAGACTAAAATCTTATAAAATTAGAACTGCCGTCACAGTGGTCTCACTGTTGCAGTATCTATTTAGCTATACGTTTATATAGCTATAAAATCCTTTCCCTGGCTCCTTTGCATTACTCTGCAGTATTACTATTCAAGGCTTCCTAGTGGGAGCTGCTGCTGAATTGTGTGGTGACAGGGTTTGCTTTCATAATCAATTATGAATTCCACTGAAAAAGGCAATCCAATTATTCCCTAGCTCCCAACTATGCCAAGCACAAGAGCTTATGAGGCCACACATTCAGTCAGATAAGGGAACTGATCCAGCTTAAAACTGACCTACCAAAGAAAATAGTTAGCCCTCATTTGGGTGACCCCATGGCCACATGCCAATGGAAAGAAATGGGAAGAATCTTCCTCCAGGAACAAGAACTTACACTGTCTCAGTATCATCATTCCAATTCACCTCTGCATTTTCCATTTTCACTTTTCAGAACACAGCCCCCATTTTCACACAGATTTTGTTGCCTGTTCCTATCCATCCAGCTTTATGAGTCTGCATTTAGCTGTACTAAATGAATAGGTAGATTTGTTTGCACAGTCTGAGGTCACAGAGTAACACAAACTACTCTTCATGGGTGCCCTGACCAGGTCATGACCTGCCACCCAAACAATTTTTACATCACCCTTAGATACCCACGATGATTTTGTATCTATCATTCACGTGCAGAAATGAAGAGAATCAGACCTCCTACCGTCCCCATACAAACAGGGTAAAAACTCTCCCATTTACACGATGATTCCCTATTAACAACTGCTTTTTGACAACTGTCAGTTAACCAGCACTTAATCCACTTAAGATGGGCTTTGCTGATACTGTAGAGCGTTAATTTTTTATCAGAATGTCACACAGTAGTAAGTCAGATGCTGTACAAAAGCCTAAGTCTATTACATCTACATACACAATAAAGCCCACCCTATTAACACACAATTTTACAACTTGAGCTTCCAAAGCTGCTAAATTATTTTCCATTTTTTAACATTCCACGTCTAAGTTTTCAACCTTGAACAGTAACTGAAAAAATGGAAATTAAATAATTTACCAGTTTGAGATTCTAACCAGTAAATTGCTGTGAATTTGTAACTGCACTATCATTTTCATTGTACTACATTGGCCATTTAGGTGAATGATAACCCAGGAGACAGCACCATGCACGGCTAGCAAACAAGTAAATCATTTAGATTGCACACTGCTTTCAACTGAAAAAGGGGCAGTAAATCTGTCCTGCCATTGCCTTCTCTTTTGTTGAATTTTCAGGATGGTGCAGTCTTTTCATTGAAACAAATAAAAAAAAAAATTCTAGAGATTTAATTTATTGTCTGGGTTTTGCGCATAATGACTGAGGCTGACCAATACAAGGCAGTGCCCTAGAAGAATAGGCTTAGCCATTTAAGATCGTGCCAGATATAACACACAGCTGGCTTCAAGCAGATGAGGAGAAAATTCTGGTTACAGCATGGCACCATCTAATGGCTTCGCCTTTAACTGCAAGAACTCAAACAGCGTTAAGTGCTGGCCATATAAATTGCCTTTCTATCATTATTTTGCTCGCCTATCTCACTATGTAGCAAAGCCATATGGAAAAAAAAAAAAAGAGGAAGTAATGTAAGTTTAAAATATAAATCTGGGCTGACAACTTACATGGTAGTACCAACTACAACCTATTTTTAAGCCATGACTGAACAGTTCCAAGAGAAGTATTTTAACACAAACAAAATTTAGGTATACGAACAGCACAGTGTTGTCTATACACAGAAATAACAAAATACTGTATTTTCATTTCAAGTGTGGAAATGCTAATATTAAAATTCCTTGTAAACGTGCCAAAGATTTAATAATCTTTTAAGTATATCACGAACTAAAAACATGCATTGTCATGAGAAAAAAACATTGTTATAGCAATTTCCTTGTAGGAGATGCAATGGCCAGTATTTATGCTCAGAATAACAACAACATAGGCAGAAATCTTCATTTGAATATTAAGTGTTGTTTAAGACCACGATTGACATTTAGATGTTAATAAAATCCAAGTGGTGCTTGAAAGTGAAAGGATCCATAACTTTACCATTCCATCAATTCCATTCAACACTGTTAAAACGTAGTTTAAATATAAGAAAAGTGTGACTGAACAGAGGAACAGGCTCCTGGAGAGGCTGTGGGGTCTCTGCTGTTGGAGGAACTGAAAAGCCAACCCACCTGAGCCCTGGACATCCTGCTGTAGCTGCCCTTGCTCTGAGCTGTACTCCAGAGGTGCCTGCCCACTACGGCCATCCTGCGGGTCTGTGGTTTTCTAAAATTTCTGTTGTTGCTTTAGAAATAAAACCCAAAAGCTCAGTGCAGAATTAAATTGTGTTCATCTCCAAATCTTGTGATTATCCTTCAAATCTTCTAAGATTTAGAAAAGTTCCCTCTCTTATAAATATTTAGGATAGTATCTCAGGCTAGCCAGGGAGTGAACTACTGGAAAGATTTAATACTGGATCTGGAACTAACTCAATGGCTCCAGAGACAAACTAAACATAATGAAAATGTTCAAATCACTTCAAATCACTGAAGTGGAATTTGGTCACAGCTGGCATATTCCATAGAATACAGATTTTTTTCATTTAAAAAATAACTCTTTGAATAAACCAGCAAAAATTTAAAGGCAGATCTAGAAAGTAATTTAACTGTTCCCACATATTGAAAACATATTTACAAAAGTTCTAAGAATGGAAATAACATTTTTTGAAAAGAGTGAATAGAAGTACACAATCTAGTGATAGAGAAATAGAGTTAACACACATACCCTAAACCTCCTTTCTTTATCCTTTAGAGAGACACAGCCAGAAGATCTCCTTGCTACTGTTTTCTGCAGACAGATCTCACATGTTGCACGGATGCCCAACTAACCAGTTGTTTTTGTGACCACTGCTGCCTTGGAGCACGTTCATATCACTACTGCAAAAGCCTCCGCTGGCTCAGCTGTAATTTGGTTGTCCCCTTTTACGGTTACAGTGTGAAACTTCGGAAGTGCAGCTGAGTCTCACTCATGTTCCGGGCAGCAGGGTGGGTATGGATACACACACGTTGGCAAAGCCTAAAGCACCATGACCCTGCATCCTGCAAGATCCCTCAGGTAAAACTGGATCCCAAACACAGCCTTGAGGTCTGTGCTTCAGGGATGCACTAACACGCGTGTCCAGCTCACAGCAAACTGAGATATGAATAGGGAGCTGCTGCTTCCAATGCTTTGAACAGGTAAAACCACGGTCACTTGGACAGGAGTGCAGTGTATGCCACAACCTGCACAAATAAAAGAGTCTTGCAAAGGAGATAGTCTGAAATATACTGTTATTAATGGTAAGAGTAGATACATTATTCAAACATAAAACATTTTTAAAAAGCAAAAAAAAAAATTTATTTTGTGTAGTAGAAGTACCTGCCTGTGGAAAAAAACCAAATATAAAATACTCATTCACAGAATCATATATTATAACTTTGCATTTATGTAATATATTTAGAGGTCTGTTCCAAATACAGATTCTTGCAATTGAAATACAAAAGCCCTCTGGCAAAATTTCAATATAAAAATGTAGACATAGTTCTTGTTTGCAGGGATAGTTGTAGAAGCAAGAAAGAGAAACAACAGCCTGAGGCACTGACAAGAAGTTCTTTCCAGCTGGAAACGCCATGCACATAAGGTAAGCTGCTTTACAAGGTAAGCAGAGGAATAGATTTATCACTGGTTGTACAAACACACAACAAAAATCACCATAGGATATACGTGGGGAAACAAGTAATAAGAGTAAGTGCATAAACGTCTAAGCGTATTTTTTGTATGAGAAGAAATCAGAGCATTTGGCAGTGGCTAGCATTAAAACTAGGGAAAAAGATTCACCACCTTCCTCCACTGAGGAGAAAAGAGAACACGGATCCAGACCCAGCGGACTGCCTCCTGTTCCACAGAAATATTTGTAGAGTTGTATCCCTTACGCTGACTTTAAAATGTGACTTCACTGAAATTCTTCCTCTTCCTTTAATGCATCATTCAAGCTTGGTAGCAGAGAACAGACCTTTCAACAAATAGCACATTTTCCTTTCTGCATAAATTAGGCTCATCTGGCTGGACAGTCTTCATCCAGGGGTTGAAAAAACTGGTTCTGTAAATATTCTGCACTCCACTCTCAGTCAGAATCCCTGCTTTCCCCAGTTCTCTAAAATCATGTCATATCCTATTGAAGTGTTAAGTAGAAAGACAGAAAAATGCAAATTGCTGTTCACATTGAAAGGAAATGACAGTTTAGAGGGTTTATGTTGCACAATTCAGAAACTCTACACTATTTTACTGCTTGCATGTCTATCCTCTGCTATTGACTGCTCCAACTACAGTGCCACACACGCCTCAGAAAACAACTTAGTCATAATTTGTTACTTGAACTTTTCTTTTTTCTTAGCAGAGTACTTTCACAAATTTCCTCCCAACTAGTTCCTTTAATAAAGAATCTATTTCCCTTTTAATGTCCAGCCCTTTGTATTTTATACATACAAATATTACATTATATTCTGTGGTTTAAAAATTAATAATTTGGCTACTTCAACAAGGAAAAATACTATTTTCTCCTTTGTATAAAAAGATGCCTTTCTGAAGAATGCCTGTGCAGATCTGATAATGCTCTGAGAACAGAAAACACATCGTATCTACCCAGCAAGAAGAGTTTCTCAGCAGCCACTGTCTGTTGTTTCTCCTCTTGCTGTATTTTGCATGACAGTAACCCCTCTGCTGACACTGTTCACTTTCCCTAAACTGCTGTCTGTATTACCAGAACTGGCTTCCCTTTTTCCTGTATGTGCTCCCTCCCCACAAAGCTCTCCTGATCACCACCTTCTATCTGGTCTCATGAAAATGGTGTTATATGAGTAATTCTGTCCTCTACATCCAGTATATTCTCCAGCTTACATTTGCCTATGCTGTTTATCAGGCAGACCAAAGATCTTGTAACATAAAATGTAACTCAAAGGACTTTCAGATATGATTGATTCTCTGTATTTTCTTGCTGTGATGATTTACCCCGGAACTGCCAAACTAAAGATCAGTTCGGACTATGCGTTTGCTACTGACCGAAAACCTTTTCTCTGAATTTTCTTTCTAGGAAACAAAGGCCCAGAATAGTATTGAGGGTCTGACACTATGCTACAACAAACATGACTGTATCAGCTGGCATCAAACGGAGATGAATGGTTTGAAATTGATGCTGAACTGGAAGTGTGTATTATACACCAGCTTTAAGTTATATGAACCAGTCAAGTAATAATTTTCAGTTATTAATGTCTTTACAGCAGAACTGAGTTTTAGTTCAAGTGCTTCAGTTGGCCAGAGGCCCATACACATGCCAAACTCCACCCTTTCTGTTCAGCTGGATGGCCTTGCAGGGCAGTAAGCAGACATTGTCAGTGGCAGCACAGCCATGCTGCACAGTGAGCTTCACAGCACAAGCACGATTTCTTCAGCCTATCTGCTTTGACTTATACTGGGCTAATTTAGGTGGATTTACCATGAATTAATACTACAATGAATACAGCAAAGTCAAACAAAGTCCAACTGCCTACAAACAAAATATAAAATAAGGCACTGAGTATATTCACTGCTTACCAACTTCAGGTTCTGAAGATTCATCCCCAGTGTCTATTTTTCAGGCATTTGAAATAACATTCAAGGAAGTGACTAGATGTAATGAAATAGTTTCAGAGTAGTTTTACATTGTATATCTAGAAAGAATGTACAAAGTTTTGTCTTAAAGTCTCAGTAATGAAACAAAATCCTTGGGAGAAGGATTGTCATATATTTGTAAATAAATAATCTGCCACTGTAAGCTGAAAAAAAGGCTTTTTATAAGAGGAAAGGAAAGAAGTATAAATGCTGAGAAGACCATACTTCTAGACCTTTTTTCAGTAGCGTCCCATGGCATACAAGATACTCTTAACCAAGCAGTGACTACATTTTAGTTTAATTTCTGCAGTTCTTGGCAGAATTCTCAAGACAGTGGAATGATCAGCACACAGGAGGGTGAGCGGGCCAGAGCCTCCCTGAAGGAGATCCCTCACCCTGCATTTTAATCACTAGGGAATGTATGAAGAAGAGGTAATACTATAAGTAATACATATATAAAATAACTTGGATGCATTACAATGGTGTCTGCTTAAGATGATTCCACACTTCTTTACCTCTACATCTCCCAACTAACTCTATTCTGGTATTATCAGCAAAGCTGAAAAGGGGCAAATAAAGCAGGGGAGAGAAGCATAAAAAAGGCCATACCATTCACTCAGATATAATGAATAGTCACTTACAGCACTTTAAACTGTTCTTAAAATTCATGGAAACTTTGCTTATGTGAAGTTTCACTCCTACACAGTCTTCTCTGAATTACTCTTCAGTGGGATTTCTTCTGTGATCAGCAGCTCTAATAATCAGGCACTGCAGACGGGTTCTGCTCTCCTGCTGCTGGAAAAAGCACAGTGATGCCTGACAGACTGTAGAGATGAGAGGGTGTGTGTAACACTGGAAAGGGGTAGGAGATTATTAGGCTGCTTTCCATAACCTTTCTGTCCTTTTGCTCCCAACGGGATGACTTTGCAGTGGCATAATGCAGGGTTTGTACACCCCATTATATGAGTCTGGAAGGAGCTCATGGGCTGTTGGGTACCTAATCAGCCTCTCCCAGAGGCAAACAAGAGACTTCAAAGGAGGAACAAAAAAGGAAGAGCCCTGCTTAATTAGTGCTCAGCTAAGAGGAGCAGACTTGGGGGAAGACACAAGGAGAACTGGTCCCTGTCAGAGTCCCTTGGTAGAGAGGAAGGCCTGGCAAAAGCTGTTCCCTTCTTTGGCTGCCAATGCTCAACTTCAGCTTCCCTGAGCCGTGGCAGCATAGACACTTCCATGAGTCAGTGGTTCAGAGAAAAGAACAAAGAATCTGCTGTCAAAACAGCCTAGAAACAAACAAAAACTGAATACTTCTGTGTGTCCAGGTCTAATTTTACATACACCAAAAGAAATAGAAGCTGCCCTATCTTAAGCAGAGGGTTACATCCATTCAGTCCTTCGGGTGTCCCAGGGCTGTGGGGAGCAGCAGAATGAAGCTGCAAAGGGCTTTTAAACATTAACTTTGTCAACTTTCGTGCCTTTTATTATAAAAGACATTAAAAGATTTGCTTTTGTCATAACAGGTGTTTTTAGGTCTTTTTCTTTCTTACATCTTGTCGGTTTTTAAGCAGGGGTTCAGAGATGTAGCGAGGCAGGAGTCAGAGCGAGGAATGAATTATTTATTAAATTTACAATACCATTTATATATTCTAGTTCCATAAAGCAATTGAACAGTGTTCACACTTCTCCTAGGGTGATTGGTCAAAGTCTCAGACACCCACTTAGAAATGTTTTTTCCTAATATAATGTACACAAGGTCAGAAGATGCCAGATATGAATGCTATTTGCAAAAACCCTATCTATTGTTTACATAGCTTACACAGCACAGGAAAAGTTCTCACAGAGTGAATGCAAGAAGAGAAAATTTCCCTGCTAACAGCATTTCAGTATCCACAACTTCTTACCTAAGAAATGTCAGAAACTAAATCTGGTCTCCAGTGACTTGCCCGTGAGAGTGGACAGTAACTGAAAAGAGGACAATGTTCTAACACAAATATGTTCATAAGCAGCTCATAAATACATACTTAATAAAGGAACAAATGAATCCTGAATTTCTCTTACAGAATTCCTACTTCCCAGAACTGGGAATCATACATATCTCATCTGGCTCTTTGCAGGTTATCAGTATATTATTCAAAACAATAAATTTTAAAAATTTAGGAAAAATTAAAAAGATAACCAAGATAAGTCTCAATGGACTTTTATACCTATGCCTTATCTTTAGCAGAAATGGATTATGAGAAAATTTTGTTCCAGAAGAATTTTTTTCTAAAAAATTTCACTATCAAACCAGCTAGATATTTTCTGCTTAAATGTTTTATGTATGTGTGTGTATATATGAATATATTTAAATAAAATCATTTTGTCCTTTTCTTTGGTACGATTAATTTTAATTTTAAATGTTCTTTCTCAATTTAATTTTTCTCTCTCCAACTGCATTTTGGATCAAAGTTGGGATAACTAGGTACACAGATATTAACAGAATATACCATTTGAGTATAGAGACCTCCAACATGAATATTTTCTCTTAGAAACCTTTTAATTTCTTGCTTGCATCTTGCTGTGTTGGAAACAAAGTAGATTGATTTCTCATAATACCCAGGAGAATTCAAGGCATTGACAGCTGAGGAAAGGGACAGAGAAGCTTTGGAGACATTAAAAGAACAGAGACAAGAGTTTAAAAACAGCATCTATACAAACTGCTTCACATCCTGTATTATGAAACCTACTCACGTCTAGAGGATACTACTTTGTTTTCAAAGACCAAATGAAGTGCACAGTCAGATTTATTATATGCTTCAAAAAAAGAGAGATGTTCTCTGAATAAGGAATCCATGCTTTAATGCACAGCAAAACCAATGCACAATTTTCCTACTTCACATTCTTCATATTGAGTAGCATAGAGGTGCATAAGCATTTCCATGCAGGTTAATTCATAGATGGGGAAATAAAACTCATGTTAATAACAGAAATCTGTAAAAGCTCAAGTCCTTAGAACAGAGGTTTTAAAAGCAAGCAGAATTAAGAGTGGCTGTTCACCACAAGGTAACTGTGGGAAAAAATGTTAAGGATGGATAAACTCTGGTGACAGTGTCTGTTTATTCTTTATCTTAAAAATAACCAAATAGGGCATAATCAAAATATTAAAAGAAAGAATATGACAGAAAATTAATTCTTAAAATGGAGAGATTAACTGCTGGCTCTCCTAATATTCACTATAAGCTCTTGACAATCAAGGACCTTCTGTAAAAATACCCAACACTTGGGTTTTAAAACACAATGAATAAAATCTAATTTAGAAACACTTGATTTCTGTGTTTAAAAAAAACAGAAAGCAGAAAAGCATCATGATCTAAAGAGACTAAAGGAAAAACAGCATGAGGGAAATACTGCTAAAACTGAAGAAATTATCATCTTTTCATTTAATGAAGATCCAAGTTCAGCATGAAGACTGCCATTAAAATATTGCCTAAAAGTAAGGGGAAAAGGCAACCTATATTAGCTTCAGCTGCTTCAAGAGATGGAGTATCTCTATCATTAAGATATTAACCAGTATCTATTTAGTATTAACTTTTCACCTTAATCATTGCTTATATTAAATATGTATCAGAGTAAAAGTAGTGATGATATAAAAAATAAAGATGCTGATTTCACATCTTCTCCTGGAACAGTCTTGTGAAAAAATACATGCAATGTAAAGCTCATATCTCTGAATTAAGAATGTGTTCGTTTTGCCACTTAAACAAAATGAATACAATATCCATAAGGTTATTACAAAATATTTCATTAAAAACTAGTGCTATGCTTTCCTTTCTTCTATTAAGACACTCTTTCAAAACTTGATATTGGGCTAATAAACTTAGGACCTATACTTTATTTAAGAAAAAATCCTTCAGGATCCCTTGCAGAGTCTGTAAAACTAGGAATATTAAATGCAGAACCTCATAAAGTTGGCAAGTCTGATTATTGTAATTCACATATCTAAAATCTCAGCACACTTTCAATTTGATACAGACTGGTTCCCAAACTTCTGTGCCAACAAATCACTGTCACACTTGATACTGACATTTTAATTGGAAGCTGATCATCTTCAGGCTGCTCCTCAGTGGCATCACCAGAAGTACTGGCCTGTGTGCATCCCACTTCCTACTCTGCACTATTTCTACTATCAGTATAAGGTAAACTTTAGAAATTTGGAAATTTAGCTTTTCCAATCACTGATGAACCATTACCAGTTTTTCTTTTACATAAAAGTAAGTTTAAATTCGTTCAGAACACCTATGTAAAGGTTAGACATGCTGGACCTATAGTCTGCCTAACCATCATGAATAACTATTAAAATGCAACTATAAATAAAACTCCTTATTGGAAAGGATCCTTATCACGCAGTTCATTTGATGCCGTGGCCTACTTATAAATAACAAAGGTCCAGTAATTCTTAAGGAATCCACCAGAAACACTGCCACTTCACAGCTTTCAACCCCAAATCCTGCCTTTGAAAATCTGGGACAATGATTACTGCAGTATGCCCTTAAAAAGAACAAATTCAGTCTCTTGTTCCAGAGGTGGAAACTTCAGCCATATCACAGTTCAACAAGTGTCCCCTCTCATACAAATAACTGCTGCCTAGGAAAACTGAATCTTCCAGATACTGAGTTCAAAATACTCAGAATATTTAGTCCAAAAGCTCACCAGGTTATATTTCACTAGAAGTTAGAGAGAACAAAGGGAACAAAAAGGCATCCTTGGCCTCCTGTTGCTGCATAAGTATAATCTTACATAACTAAGTGCAACCCAGTAACAAACTGGCACACCCACAACATTTTTTTTCAGAGGAAATTATTATTCAGCTATTTCTTTTGGTTGCTTTCTTCATACAATGAGTATTTCTTCAGGCTTCTCTGGGTTGAAGTTCAGTCAATTCGCTCTCCTCCAAATCTCATTATAATTCATAGAACTGTTCATCTGTTAGGTTGGCTATCATGAAGACATAGATGTGAACAACAGTTTACTGGGGATATTTTAACACTTATTCCCTGATTTCTCTTACTACTAATCTGTGACTATGGAAAGGAAGGGGTGTTAGAGGTGGGTTTATGTTATTATGCATGTAGGTTTTGAGAACAGGTCTGTAACTGTCCGGTAGAATTCTGTGTGATTTCCCAGAGAAGAAGAAGCAAGCCACTCCAAACCAATTTTCCCGATCCTTTCAAAGGAACAGCAGCGCCACTGGCAGGTGACAGCACTAAGGCAGTACAAGGGGAATAACACACTCAGCACCTACAGGAACTGACTCCTGTGCTATGCTTAGTATCGTGCCTACAGCATCGTGCTTGGGATGAAAGGAATATGAAGACTCCAGGCATTTCCATCTACTCACAAAATCATGACATTACTCCCATGCACGCCACTTCCACAGAGACAATAATCACATAAATCCTTCATCACCAACCAGTCGGGGAAAGTCCTATGGGATTCCTCACCCCTGCAAAGCAGCACAGGTATCTGTCACCACTTTCCTCCACATACTTCTTTTTGCTTTTACTCCATGGCAAATCTTAATGCAGTATCTTCAACACACTTCCCAGATTTTAGCAACCATGCTCCATATGCTTTACAGTATTCAATAGCCTTTTGTGACCTTACTTCCCTATTACCCTACATTTACTCAAAAGTCCAGAAAATTAGTTGAAATACAACTTTACAAGTGACAAAAATGAGGAAGACAACTAGGGAACTCATTCTGTGCCACTGCAATTACTGCTGGAGCTGGGTGAACACAAGTAAAATGAAAATGGGCTGTAGAGGGACATGATGTATAACATAACAACTGAAAGAGCTGTCCGGAGTGTGCAAGATGACAGGTTTCCTACTGCAGGAAAGTACATGGTTTGAAGGCATGCACATTGGCTCTGCCACCTGAGCACAAATAACCTTGTGTGTCTCAATTTCCACTGCTGCAAAACTAACAGCATTTAGATCGCTAAAACGTTATTGCTCCACAGTATGGTTTAGTGGGCATGGTAGTACTGGGTTGAACACTGGACTGGATTATCTTGGAGGTCTTTTCAAACCTTAATGATGCTATGATTCTATAGAGTTAATCTTCTTTATAGAAGCTGGTAGGGGGCTGTGGTTTGGATTTGTGCTGAGAACAGTGTTGATCATTCAGGGCTGTTTTCGTTATCACTGAGCTTACCCAGA
>VWPU01014201.1:0-11292 GCA_013398955.1 Callaeas wilsoni | reverse complement strand
GAGGAGCTGGGAGGGGACACAGCCAGGACAGCTGACCCCGGCTGACCCGGGGGATGTCCCAGAGCCTATGGCACCATGGGGTGCTCAGCATATAAAGCTAGGGAGAAGGAGGAAGGAGGGATGTTTGGAGTGATGGTGTTTGTCTTCCCAAGTCACTGTTCCAGGTGATGGAGCCCTGCTGTCCTGGGGACGGCTGAGCACCTGCCTGCCATGGGAAGTGGGGAATAAATCCCTTGGTTTGCCTCGCTTGTGCACGTGGCTTTTGCTTTACCTGTTAAAATGCCTTTATCCAACCCACTCAGTTTTCTCACTTTCACCCTTTCGATTCTCTTCTCCAGTGAGTGGCCCTGTGGGGCTGAGTTGCAAGCTAGGGTTAAACCATGACAACTTTAAACTTATCTAGCAGAGGGTTCTGAGAATTTAGTGGTAAGTGATATTATCAGACATCACTAGTACAGACATTAGATGCATCATTCTCTTACTATTTGCTTAAGAAGCACTGTATGGGACACATAGATCAATAAGTAAAGATGTGAAGTATTACTGTAATACTTCCTCATTATATACTAGAAGCCATCTCCCCTTCACATTCAAAGTAATCCGTATTTCCCAAGGATAATCATAATTCTTAATTACAAAATGATGATTTAGTCAGAGCACCTGCCTTTTAAGCATAAAATACATTCTTTACAAAGTATGTGCTTCTTTTGTGATTTCAAAGAAAATTGCAAATGTAGAAGAGTGTGAAGATCAACAGTCAGCAGTCAAAAAGCATTCTGATGATGAATAACCCCCTTTGAAGTGGTCTACTTCAATATTGTTATTTCTGGAATTTCAAGCATGACCTCTGTGAGCAGCCAGACTACACGTTTCTATTCAGTGGCAATAAAAGCCAGCTAATTTGGTACCAACTACAACAGGGTATTATTGTTTATGTAGTTTAGAAAGTTTAAGAAGTTTGTAGTTTAGGAAGTTTAGAAATGGAGGAGCCACAGCGTTAGAGTACAGATCTCTAATTTTTTTTTTCCATTGAAATGAAAACTTCACCCTTGGAAAATACACTTCAGTACTAAATGTATTCATTAGCTTTTTGTATTTGATCTTAATTTGATAACAAAGACATTAAAAGGATGTCATATTATAGTAAATGCAGTTTTGACAATGGGTTCACTCATCCATTGTACTAAGTCAGAAAAGGTTCTTGTATTAAAACGGCTTAACATTTTCAAAGAATCATCTCAAAAGGTGATTAATTTACATGTTAGCTTAAGAAAAAAATCCTGTCACCTTCATTTTCATTTTTTTCCTTAAAAAGTAGTCAAAACATATTTGCACATTGCAGCACCATTGAGTGCTCCCCTCCGAAAAATGACAGTGCATAAATTACAAAGCAAGCTTTTCACAGCAAACACAGCTCTGTGCACAAGTTAGAAGAACATTCTCTTAATCCCTAAAGCAGAGCAGTGATAAACGCATCTTTAATATGTTCAAAAGCTGTTACTTTTTCCTTTTTTTTTAACCAAACTGCAGTGCTATGAGCTTAAACTTCTCTCATTGCATTGCTCCAGGCAGTGGATCTCTGAACATACGCGCTTTCATCCTGTGAATATAGGTGAGAGAATAAACCAACGCCTGTTTTCCTGTCTTCAACATAAAGGCATTTGTAGCTAGACAAGAACCTGTGAGACATCAAACAGGCTAATGAAACCTGACTGCTCTAAAAGGGACTGGCTGAGAACTTGGTTTTCATTTGATAAATAAACATCTGAAGTTGTTATCTGCTGCAAATGCTTTCACTTGGGGTCCAACAGTAACTTTCTTGTTATAACACTAATATTTAAAGTAACACCAGAATGCACTGTATGTTAACTGACTCATAGTATTTGTGTCTCATAACTATATTAATATTAATTTCAGAAACTTCTAGGCATTGAAAAGATAAGCTTCTATAAATTTGATAGAAAAATATAGGTATAATTCAATGCCTGAATAAGATTTCCTAACAGTTGTTTCAATTTCCTACCACACAGTTTAACTGGAAACTGATTATCATCAATAAGAAATATCTTTCATCTCTTAATATAATATGTACCTATCTTTCTGAGAAAATGGAGTTGGATTATAGAACAGTAAAATAACAAAGTGATATTAGTGAGAAAAATACTAATTCACTACATCCCTTGTAGCTGCTCAACATGCTGTCTTTATATGGCAGGCAGCTCCCAAATAGACAGCACCAGAAGATCAAAATAGTTGCTTGTCACAGCATGCAAAGAAAAGGGAATTTTCTTTATCTGCACACACAGTTCTTTGAAGCTGTCCTGTGAGAGGTATCTCTCAATTAAAAATCACTATTTCCCCTCTCTCCCCCCCCAAAAAAGATTGCAAACCTTTTTATTATGCCTAGGGGGATGGATGAAAAATTACAAACATTGCCAAGTGTGTAACTAGAAAAACTGCCTTGAAGTGGGTGGGGGTGTTTAGATCTTGGCAGCTGCTGTGTAATCAAAAGCTTTTACAAAAGCTAAAGTAATTTAAGTCTTGTCAGAAAGGCTTGCTGATTCTGGTAGTTGTTTTCCTGCAGACACCATAAGTTGATCAGCTTTTCACTGGGGCTGTCATCCAGAGTCAGTACCCTGTCTGTCCCCTCAACAGGACCAACCCACAAAACAAGATTTTAGAAACAATGCAGAATCCATCCTTAAGAAAGCATGAAATGTAGCTAAGAACTGAAACTCTGGCTATTTGTTTGCTAATTTCTTTAAGTCCTGTTAACCAAAGAAATCAGTAAGGTCTAGCAAGGTACCTTCCCGTGGCTGACAGGGATACTCAGTACATCTTTACTGATATTTCTAAGGGGAGCCATAGGCATTGAATACACTAAGATTTATTTTTTTCAACTGCATTTTGCTTAGGAAGTTGAACTTTCATCTAAACTCCTCACTTTCTCACTTTTGAGAAACTAGAAGTCCAAGATGGTGCCCTCTCTATTACGCCTCAGGTTATACAATAGCAGAGTCACTTCTTTAGACACAGGGGCATCCAACCAGGCTGGAAAAAGCCCCTGACACTCATAATAGCATCAGCATATGCAGATAGCAAGAATAAGCTTTCACGGTAGTATGGGATTTTGAAATTTTCTGGTTTTAACCCATAATTCAAAAGAACTACAGAATGTGGAAGTCATCTGCACCTGGGCAGCTGGACAGACTCTGAACAGCACACCTGTATACACAGCCTGTGAAGAACTGCTAAGCATCAAGCAGACTGAACTTTTTGTTTAAAAGCCAAAGAGCGAATACAAAAAGCTTGAGCACTATCAAGCAACAAGTGTTTTTATAAAAAACTGAGCATGAATCCTTTCCTGAATGACGGTCTATAATTTTGTATTTATAAATCATATATTCAATTGGTCAGGTGTTTTCTGACATTCATATTGAGTCACATACCAACATGCAATCAAATGAAGTTTGAAAAAAATAATCTATTTTTTAAATATTATATGAAATGCATAACAACTGCCAAGGAGAATGCCACAATATAAGCAGAACACCCACATAACTTCTTTTTTTCCATGTGCACAGAGACCTATGATTAAAGTCTGAGCTCCCATGGTTTTGATGCATACAAATATGCGTTACACACACTGTCTCAGCAGGCACTCATTATGCAGTCACAGCAAAGAAAAAGTAAATGCCTCACTGAATAAGAAGGAAGGAGATTTTACATCAGTTCTGTCGAAAGGCAACAACAACTTAGAGAAAAGAGGAATTATTGCATATCCCCTTTTTACTCATGATTTGGGATAAAACAGTTTACTGATATAAATAGCTAAAACAGTAATTCAGCTAAAAATCATTTCCGGAAGCTATAAGCCTCAAAAATCCCTTACTATTCAAAGAGTAACTAAGCAAGTACATAAGATTAACTAGGCAATGTAAAATCTGAGTAAATTATTAATTTAAGTTGAGCCAGAAATAACAACCTGCCCTTTAATATTTTGGGGATAAATGATATCTGTTCAATTACTCAGATGTGCAGTCACTGAAAGCAAGAGTTACTCCAGGAGATGTGGTCTAGGTCTTTACAGTATTTTTGTTCCATGGTGGATGTCATTAACCCATCAGTTTCAGATATATTGAATAACACAGATTAAGATTCAAAGTAGTCTAAAAAAGACGTTACAGTGATTTCCTATGGTTAGGACTGTACATCACACTTTAGTTTCCACAGGCAAACCCTTCTGATATAAATTAATGTCATTTATCTATACCTGAGGAAAGAATTCATTTTTAAGAATGCAAATGCTGGTTACATATTTAAATTAATGAAGCATGTAATGTAGGTCAAGGACGAACTGCAGAGAATTTTTTTTAGTAGTTTTAATGCTATCTGCAGCAGTTTTCACACATTCTTAAATTAGTCTGCAGGCATTTTGAAGGTTAAAGAACAGTGAACTTTGAGAACATAATCATGAAGTTCAATGTGAAGAACAATTTAAATCATATGCTGGAAGGGTGGCATTTCAATTTTGCCAGAGGCAAGGTAAAAAGCTTAAAAACAACTGTGTTAGATGGAAACTTGTTACGTAAAAATACAGGTAAGAAAGAAATAGTAAGACTAAAGCTGTGACTGGAAACTGCACATTTCTCATATTCCCTTCCTGCAATGCCACTCCTACTCAAGCTTTACAACCTGTGGAGTCAAAGACAAAGGGTGCAGTGACTGTACAAATTCTAAAAGTATTTATTATTAAGGCAAACAACAGCAAATTTTGGAGTGGTATTTTGAAAGTATTTGTCTGGAAGATCAAATGCTTCTTAGCACATCAGGAATGTCATCTACACTTATTATTACACACTGATCCAACTTGACACTACTAGAGGTTCGTAGGTGTTACTAAGACAAATACTCTCACAGAAAAACAGCAGCTGGAATTGCACTGCTGGGTCATTGAGCCGAATTCTGAAACCCCAGCTACTAAGTTTTAGACTGGTACACGGCCAGGCTTCAGTTCAGCTTATAAAGTGTACAGCCAGTGTGATACCATAGGTGCCTACACTAAAGTAAAGTATGTACTCTAAACATGAGCACTAAGTCAAGCATTTAAATAACTTCACCAGCAGTTTTAGGGTAACCTTTTTAACAGATGCAGAAAGTTAGAAAATGTCTAGCATTTCTCTTTCCCCTCTAGCCTTTTCTTCCTTCTAGTGGCTGAAATTTTACCACTCTGTTGCTAACAGGATTTGCACAGCCACTGTTGCACCTAAGGTCTAAGGCAAAAAATCTCCCACTCATCAGAATTGTGGGCTTTTACTGACTATTGTTGATGGTTTAAATCTTCTGTTGAATATTAAACCCAAGTCTTCCTCTTATTAAAAATATCATTGCAGAATTATTTCCCCTTTTTAGCAATGTAAATGCAGAATTATTTCCCATCATTGGTTACTACTGATCTGTCTTGCTAAATGCACTCCTTTGTGCACCTTACCTTTCCCAGTGCTGAAATAACCATGCTACAACTGTGGAACACTTTGAGTTGCAAAGAACCTTTGGAAGTCACTAAGTCTGAACACCCTGCTCCAAACAGAGCTAGGCTGGGTTGATCAGGGCCTGTCCAGGCAAGCTTTGAGTAACTCAAAGAGCAGAGAATCTATGACCTCTCCAGACAACCTGTGCTGCACTTCCCCATTGTGAATTTTGGGTGGTTTTCCACCAACTTTAATAAGAACCTTCCTTGATGCTAATTATTATCAAAATAAGGAATCTGAAAACCTTGTTTTGACCAAACATAGCAAAAACTTCTGAATTATTTTGCTCAGTTAGGAGAAAAAATGCTTAAAAGTATTTAAGTCCCTTAGTAAGTACCAATAAAACCCATTCTTACCACTTAGGAGCAAAACTGGAAGAGAAGGGGATGCAGCATCAGCAAATTATCGACCGAGCCTAGGTTCCTTTATCCACTGTGGAAGTACTGATTTCACTGCCATATTTGAAGAAGAGTGCTTTACTATATGTACTTTTACAAACATGGGGTCTAAGTACCATCAAGTGCCTTGCATTGATTCCCACCAAAATATGAGCCCTGTTGATGCTCTGTAGGTTTTGCAAGGCAACATCAAATTCAGTCATCTCCCCTCAGACAACCTGCTGGTCACTGTCCGACATTCCAAATTTCCTGTGAGCCATTTACAGAGGTCAAAGGTGGCTGCATTATACCAAAAGCACTGTATTTTCACATTAAGGAAAGTCTCTCACCAGACACTGTGACTGGTATATAAATGATGTACTAAAAGTGCATTATTAGTCAGTTACAAGCACTTGTGGACTTGCAACCCAGTAGCTACTTCAGATAATTTATTAAGAGAATACTGAATAGATTCTGTCCCTCTTTCCACAGAAACATCTAAACTTGTAATTTTGCATTTAAATGCTATGACTTACCAGCTCCTGATCTGCAAATCACAGAGGTGCTTTAAAATTATTTTATTAAAGTATATTTTACAAGATAGCCCACTTTGATTTGTGAGATAGGTAACCTAAAAAGTGCTTTCTGTGTTTCCAAAGGATGTAAAACAAAATGATTTTCATTCTTTGATGCTGTCACAAAGAATATAAAGGAAATGCCAGCAATATACTATAATTAAACAAATACGAGCAAGTAAATCTCAGTAGTGAGTTGTATAAGACCAACAGTATTTCCTTGTTGCTGTAATTACACCTTCTAGCAAGGTCACCATTCATCAACTGAAGGTCTCTCCAATAAGAATATCAGCCAACAAATTATTAAAACACTGTACCTCATTTTCATACAGTATGAGGGTATTGAGAGCAGTATCAGTGACTTTTTCCTTTTCACCCTTACAGACACAAACAGCACTGGAAACACCAGTCAGATTCAGACCGCATGTTGATTCCACAACTGCCACCAACAAATACTTCCTTATAAAACCCCTAACATTAACTTGCTGCTAGGAGCAGCTCCAGATCTTCAACTGTGGGCCATATGTGCAGGATGTGTTAATACTAAAAAAACTTCAGCTTAGTCTGTTGAACCAGCAAGTTTTGATTACTATTACAGCTGGATCTTTACGTGCTAATTAGTTTCACAAATTCAAGATCTGCACATTACAGAAGATTCCTACATAGAGCAAACAACAAAAGTCACAGAACAATTATGTTTGTGTGTTTGTTGGGGCCTTTTACTGCTGAACTCATCAGAATCTCTTTTTCTTGTTTTCAGAGAAGTCTATCGTCTTTGAACAGAATATTTTTATTAATTTGGTAAGTAATCCCAAGAATTTGTTAAACTTTGACACACCATTTCATGTTACAAATGCTACACAACTATTGATAGATGGCAACACACATCACTGCTTAATGGATTGTTTACAACAGACCAGAGCATTGGCAGTGTCTCAAGGGTGCATCACTTGAGGAGCCAGATCAGACAGACTCTGTGTGTCTGACCAGGAGCCCTCATGCAGGTGTACCACTCTCACATCTCAGATCCAAAGATGGCACAAGCACAGAACACAAAAGCACAGCTTTATTTCCTTGGAAATGCACATAACGAGCACATCCTGCTTAAAAGCCCCACAACCTTACGTGACTCAGGCACTGCATTAGGAAGATGCACCCTTCTTTTCCCAAGCCCCATGCATTCACACCTCTCTTGGGATAAAAGGCAGGTCATCATTTCTGGAATAAAGCCACTTGTCTTCCAGTGCCCTCCCTTTCATCTCTATATTAGGATAGATCGTCTCAGACCTAATAGGAGTGTTGAAAATATGTTCATTAATGCTTGTATGACAGTTTCATAATTAGGTTATGAAGTATATCTAAGGACTGTGAAAGATAACATCACTTTTTAGTTAGATATAATTTCTGTTATCTCCTTTCTTGTGGTTACTCACCAGGTTCTAGCCCCAAAGCTGTTCTGCTGAGCCCTGCTATCTACCTTTTTGTTCTGTGTTTCAAAATAATCCACTTCAGCTCAGGTCTAGACTGCCACCATCAGCATTGCCACATATCCCGTTAGGCAGCTACAGCAATGATTTATTATTCAGTGACAACAACGTAGCAGAACTGCTGGCGTCATGATTCTTCATATATATTAAGAGTTCAATAAAAAGATCTGCTGAAGATCTTTTTGTTTCTCTGATGTACAAAGACATTCTCTACAGATAATTCAGGAGATCACATAGTACTAAGTATGAATCTCAGTAGGAAACTAGTAGGCTTTATTTCAAACCTGTCAACATTTTTTATGTATCTCCAAAGAAATTATTTATTGCACTTTCCTCCCACGAATTCTCCAAATTAAATATGCTTAATACAGGAAATACATTCTAAAGGCTTTGAATGGAAAAAAATGCAAGTATTAATAAAGTCAGAAAAGCATGTTAAGTTTTCTCACATCTCACTACTTCTTTCACTTTTAATATCATAGTGTGCTAAGCTAAGGACATCATTCCAGTGGAGGTACACAAATATTTGCATACAGTGACAAAAACATTTTCCCAGTGATTCTGAAAAAAAAAAGCAAACTCAGTGCTCATTATGAACAAGCTGACGATTACTAATTAATGATTTTACTTGCAAAGAATAATGTTTTAAAACAAACAGCTACATTCATAATTAATAGGAATAAAAAGTATACTGATGAATTGATCATTTGTTGCTCTTACATATTGGCTAAAAATTGATGTGTTGCAGAATTACAGTTTAGAGTGGGGAAGCATCCACTCTGTGAAAACACATCAGTACTCATCAGCTATTTGTTTATTCTCTTATTTCTGAAGCTGCAGAGAAAATTACTACCTGTCTGTGGTAACTGGCAATTAAAAACAAAAAAACCCCCCAAATTAGGTAGAGTAACTGCTATCTTAGGAAAATGGAAGCAGGCCTTTAACAGAACAAACAGAACAGAACTACAGCAACAAGCTCCTTCAGATGTCCAGTTTCTTTATGAAAACCCTACATACAGTAGGGGTGCTGATGTTTCTGGTAGCTTGTGATGTATTGTACAACCATTTTAAACGGTGATACAGTATGTCACAGACAATAAACTGGAAAATACTGTAGTGGATTCACAGTGCTGCTCTTTCTCATCAACACGATTCCATAGTTCCGGAGGTTAAAAACTGTTATGGCTTTAGATTTTAAGCACTCAGCACAGAAATAATTTATATGTGGGAATGTAGAGTTGCGAGAACTTTATTACTGTACTTGCCCTGTGCATTTTCACAGGCAGTAACAACACTGGAGGCTCTACTGTCTTCACCACTGCCAAAATTGATACATTAGACTTCAAGAAAGTTTAAATATTTATATCCAGAACTGTTATTTTCAGACTTTGCACAGATTCAACTGCATTTAGTTTTAACTCTGGTAATTTCTGTGCACATTTTAAATTCATATGCCAGATGTTTAAATGCTGCAGAAGATTATTATTACTTATTTATTTATACAGATCCATCCCTTGTGTATGTAGATGTTAATAAGAAAGTAAAGACACTTCCAGAGGAGGTAACACCTCCTTCTGATGAGACTCATAGTAGGAGACCTGTTGATTCAGAGTTCTGTATATGACCAACTTACTAATTTCACAAAATTCTATCTGCATTCTCATCAATGAATATATAAATTAAAAATGTTCAATTTTCATAGGCTAAACTTAGGTAATCATGTTTTAAAATATCAGCTTTTCTTTGAATGTTTGCAAGTCGAAATACTTTAGAACACTATAGTATAAATTGTTTGTTTTATATAGAGGCAAAAATACAGAACTGTTAGCAAAACCTCCCAAAGTGATAAAACAAACAAAAAAATCAGTCACAGAGTGGTTGGGGTTGGAAGGTGGTCCAACACCCCTGCTAAAGCAGGGTCACCCAGAGCAGGTTGCACAGGATCACATCCAGACAGGTTTTGAATATCTCCAGAGAAAGAGACTCCCCAACCTCTCTGGGCAGTCTGTTCCAGTGCCCAGTCACCCTCACAGTGAAGCACGACAGCAAAGAACACAATTCACACAGAATTGAAATGGGAACATGCGCAGATTAATCACAAAGTTTAAATCTGAGTATAAATATGAACTTCGTCCTACAAAATATCAAACCTAATAAACTTAGGTTTAAAAAACCCTCAGACTCGCAAGAAACATGAACTTTAAGAAATTACTGAATAATGTAACAAGGTGAAAAAAGAAAAGCAATGAAATAAAGGAAGCAGAGACACTGAACTTACTACCACTGCAGCACTTGAGTTTACATTTTATAAAAACTTGACAAACTAACCTCGCAGGGCACTACCAGCACTACATTTCTGGACATGCTGAAGTTGACACCAAAGCTTGAATTCTCTATTAGAAAAGAACACTTTGATCATCCCATTCCAGATTTATCATTTTGGTCACACTGTCCTGACTCCCTCTTTCTTTACAAATAACCTGTAGGACTAGGCAGTGGATATTATGCTGCCTTTCAACTAAGCTTCTACCCTCAATAAAACACTGAAGATTCCCAACACCTCTTTATCCAGAACATTCTGCTACTGTTTTGCTGTCAGATATGTCAAAGACATAAGGTCTCTTCTACTTCTAACAAAACTAGCTTTTCTCTTTTTTCCTTGTGATTAAATCACTTTTGCCCTCTACCCCAAAGAACTGGCATCCTTTCTTCACTCTGGGTATGAAGACAATACCTTTATGGAATGATCACACAGCGTAGTCCTCCCGTAACATTACGTGGCTTTTCAGACCATTAGAACAGATTCTTTTTGCTCGATCTTAGCATGCTTGAGGAGCAGGACTTACAGGTACCCCACAGGTGTTTGAACTTCGGGGGTAATGAAACAATGCAGGAGCTGCAGAAGAGTTGTAGTGTTGGTTGTAAAGCAGGACTAGGGCTGCAGCTGGGAATAGGAAACCAAGTCAGATCTACCTAAAGCACGTAGTAACATGAAGCTTAATACAGACAGTTCTTGCTTTCTCAAATACACAGCCTATTGCACTGCACAAGGCGTCAGCGTCCTCCCTCCCTTTAATGCAAAGAAATTCAGTTATCAACATGAGACATTTTCAAGTTGACTTTTCAAGTAAATTATAGTGCAGGCTTAAAGTAATTTGTTGTCCCTGTTCTAATCGTCGCTGTTTCTGCCCCAGAATGGAACCAGCGCTGTGTCTGAGGAGCGGCACGAGGAAGGAGCGGAGCAGCGCTCGGCCCTGGCACCGCCGCCTGCGGGATCAGCCCCTGCCGCACCTCGGCAATGCTCCCTGCCCAGGGACGGCAA
>VWPU01014200.1:0-32070 GCA_013398955.1 Callaeas wilsoni | reverse complement strand
TATATATTTAATTTCTTTTTTTTAACCAGAGTTGTACGACTCTCAGTGTAAAGCTCAAAAGACGCCACGCTAACACACGTATAATTAACTGGCTGAAGTTTCTAAGGGATTCACTCGGCTTTTCCAGCAGTTGGAGCTCCGCGGCCGTTCGGGGCTGTGACCCAGCCCGACTCGCTGCAGCCTGATCCGCGCTGCTGAAGCCTCATTAAATGCTGATTTAACGAAGGGCAGCGCTGTCCGTCCAGCACACAGCGGGGATTTTTTTGGCTGCCGTAAGCCCCGCAGCAGCCCGAGCACAGCGTCCTCGCCACACCAGCAGCACCGTTCCTGCCTCACTCAAGTTTTGCGAGGCGGTTTTGCCACCGAATCGCCCCGAACGCAGCTCCTGCGTTTGAGCCCAAAGCTCGGCTTTCTCTCCGCAGCGTTACAGAGACGCTTCGCACGTGCGAGAAAACATCATTTCCCCCGGGCCGGGGAGGGTTTTTGCGTTTCTCATCCGCGAGGCGATGAGTCAGCCCCGCGTCTGCGGGCAGGGAGGGAAAACCACAGCTCGTGGTGTGCGAAGGCTCTGGGGAGCGGCTCCTTGCAGGAACAGCCCTGCGCACCCCTCGGCGGCCGGGCCGGGCTCCAGCTGTGCCCCAGATGTGCCCCAGCCGTGCCCCGCTTCCGCCGCCTTCTCTCACCGGCGCGGCCGCGTTCCGCTGCGGGAGGAGCCGTCGATGGCTGTGAGGCGAAAGGGAGGCAGCGAACAAAGGCTTCTGACGTCCGTCGTGTTCCCCGCAGCCGCTCTGTCCCCGGCGCCGCGGGGAGAGGGCAGCAGCTGCAGTGCCGGGGATGCTGCTCCTGTCACCCTCTGGAGAAAGGGAAAAAAGACATTTCCACCAGGCCAGAAGCCACAGCTCGCACGGATTTCTGCACCCCGTCCCCAGTCACGCCAGTGCTGCCTTCTCACCCGCAGCGCCTCGCTGCTCTCCAGTTTTCCCTTTAAAAGTCAAACTGGATCCCTCCCGGGCAGGGCGGAGGGGCTCTGGTGCTGATTTACCCCCTTCACCCTGCGATGAAAGCAAAATTCGGACCCTCTCCGCAGCAGGATGATGTTTTTAACCCCCTGTGACCCGTGCCCTTTGACATCTCCTCGGGAACCACCTCTGGAGTGGATTTGTGTCCCAAAAAAAGCCCAGCTCCCATCCCAGAGAACCAAAGCACAGCTCTGAGCCTCCAGAGCTGCCTTCCCCTGCAAGGCTTTCCTCACAGCAGCTTTATTGCTTCCTCATTTAAGAGGTGATGATCTAATGAGTCATTAAAGACAAACAAGAAACAGGAGAAAGCGTTTGACTTAGCACTTCTTCTTCCCAAAAAATACTGTAACTGCAGAATTTTAAGCAGAGCTAGCTAGAGCAATTTTAATAATATTAAGCTTAAATTGACAGCGAAAAGGGTGAATACAAAAGAGTAACAAAAACCCAAATATATATAAACCATAAGGCTTTGTGAAAAGAATATGATTAAGCTTTCAAAGTTATACATCGAAAATTTAGGCGGTGCTGGGAGTGAGGGCTTTTTCTTCCCTGGTTAAGAAACAGCCTCCCATGTAAGCACAGAACAAAGGCTGCAATAATTCATCCAAAGGGGGCTGGTGCCTGCAGGCCTCGTGCTGGTTCGTGTGCCCAGCTCTGGTGCCAGCCTGGGTGTGCCCCGTGTGCTCCCGGCCACGTGTGGCACCCTGCTTGTGGCCTTCTGCCACCCAAACCAGGAGCTGCTGCCCAGCAGCGAGGCCGGAGCCCAGATCTGTGTGCCTGGGCTGCTGTGCCTCGGCCTCAGACAGACACCACAGCTCTGCAGTAAAAATAAACGTGCGGTTTTACTGCACGAATAAACGTGAAGATCCCCGCGTGCGTTGCCTGCGTTAATTTTCGTTGTTGCAGCCGTGAAAAGCAGAGCCAGGCTGGCACACAGGGATCAAATCCTTTACAAGCAGCAGAGAAGCTCCAGAGCAGAGGAGATGCTGAGGGTCAGGGGTGGAGCAGCAGCTCCCAAAAGGTCCCTGGGGATGGATTTTTGCTCCTCACCAGGCTCAGCTCTGCCCTCACACCCACCTTGCCAGGCTGGACACACCAGGCTGCATCTCCAGAGCATCGCTGCACCAAGAAGAGCCTGCTAGCCTGTGATTTAGGACAAATCCCAGCGTTTCCCAGGGGCAAACCCAGCCTGCAGGAGCTGCTGACACCAGCTCCCTCCGCAGCTCTCGAGCTGCGCTTNTGCAGGAGCTGCTGACACCAGCTCTTGAGCTGCGCTCGTGGAGCTTGTCCTGATGGCAGCAGGTCATTCCTGGTTAATAATTGGTTAATAATGGCATTCCCGGTAATTGCTCCCGGCAGCTCAGCTCCTGCGCCCGCTCTGGCGCTGCTCGAGGTGGGGTCTGCAGGGTCTCATAAACTGACACCTCACGTTTGAAAGCTTAACGAGTTTCCAGGTTGGTTTGCTTTGTTTTGGTTTGGTTTTTGTTTTGTTTGGGTTTGGCTCTGTTTTGTTTTTCTGTTTGTTTTTGGGTTTTTTTTGTTCGTGTCTGGTTTTTTTTGTGGTGTTTGTTTGTTTAATTTTTTTGTTGGTTTTTTGTTTGTTTTTTTTTTAAAGGATGGTGGAGGGATTGAAAAAGCAGAGTGAGTCTGTGGCGCACCTGTCCCCTCCTCCCTAAAAGTGCCACCTGTCCCTTTTACCACACGTGGGACACTTTCGGGTGACGCTGCCCTGAGAGACTGCGGGACTCAGGGGTGGCAAGAGAGCAACTGAGATTTGGCAAATAAATTGTAAATAATTAAGGATATGACTCCTACAGTGCTGATTTTTCACTGTCACATAAACAACAGCAACAACAACAATAATAACAGGCCAATATTGCCAGATACCAGGGGGATTAAACATCAAATTAATATTTAGCAAGGTTAGGATTAAGCAGAAATGAAAGCTTTATGATTAGAGTCTGAAACTGCCGCTGATAATGACTGATTATGCTCCTGCAGAGGAAGAATTACAAGTACTTAAGGACAAATAACCCTCCCGAAGTTGCTGGCAGCCTAAAGCCGAGAAGTACAGACATAAATCGTCTGTGTAATGGGGCTGGAGCTTTGTGGACAAGCAGGGAGGTGAGGGAGGATGTCAGCGGTTTCCAAGAGATAAAACACTTGCTTGTCTCCATGTCACCACTACCAAAGTGCCGGGGAGGAGTTAAACTGAGAAAAAAAAGGATAAAAAAAAAAATCTTCTCAAGTCCTCTCTGCGTGGGATTTGGAGCCCTTGTGGCAGAGCCCTTGTTTATGTGAAATGATTTTATCTGGAGCTTGGCAGCGTCTGTCTGCAGTTTCCAGCCCATTAGGTTGGTGTTTCTGGAGCTCCTCACCTCCTCTGGGCTCCTCTCCACGGCCTGGTTTTCCATGGATTTGCTCTCTCCCAGTCTGGACACGGCAACGAGGCAGAGGCAGCAAATCTGTGTAAAGCTGGAAACGGGGGAGAGATCCCGGGGGGAATTCACACTCACTGCGAGGGGAGGGACACGGAGCAGCCCCTGACAGAGCCTTTGACAGGAGAAATCCCCGGACCAGAGCGGGAAAAGGGGAAGGGACACAGTTATGGGGTGGGAGCAGGGCCAAGTGACGAGGCTGAGTGGGGAACTGCTGTGATGAGGGACCAACTCTCCTCCATTTGCAGGATGTTCTGTCCCATCCCACACACAAATCTGCCTGCTGAAGGCACCCCTGGCGTGCGGAAATCCCATCCCAGCGACTCAGACTACTCACAGCAAAGAAAATAAACCTGCGGTCCCAATGGCGACGTTTCCTTGTGCGAGTTTGAAATTCACGGCCGCGCTAACGCGGCAAACGCGGCTGTGCCTGAGTCAGGCTCTCCCAAAGGCACGTTCCTGCAGCCGACACGGTGATGGGCAGTGTTTTCATCAAATCTCCCTCACTGGAGGTATTCCAGAGCCATCTGGACACAATCCTGTGCTCTGGGGTGAGCGAGGAGGTGGGACCAGGTGGTCTCTTCCAACCTGACCCATCCTGGGATTCTTTCTGCTGGGATAACAATATTTGCTCAACTTATAAAGAGAATTTTCTGGGCCATTTCCGCAGAAATGTACACGGATCTGTGTATTTGCCAGAGAACCTGAGGGAAAAAAAATCACAAAGATCTAACCAATTAAAACAGAAATTTCCTGGGATGATGGCACTCGAACACATTTGGAAACAGATGAAACTCTTCAACACATTAAAGGGAAACCAGGGAAATCTGTGACGCGTGGGTGCCACATCCTCCCGGTGTCCCCTGCCACTAAACCGCCACGGAGAGAGACTGCTGCTGTCTGCTCTGGGCAGCGTGGAGCTCCAGCAGTTCCCAAAATCCCGGTTCCTCCAGATGAGCAGCAGAGGGTCAGGCTGGCCCCCACCCACGCTGGATCCCCCTTTCCTCCCGCTGCTGCTGCATCTCCTCTCATTTCCTCCCAGCTGGGAAGAGTTTCAGACAAACACCGCTTGACATTTCAAAGTACGAAGTTCTTATGCTCCCTGCAATCACTCCAAACCTGCAAGCAAGCCCCGGGCAGCGCTCGGCCTGGCTGGAATCCCTGCTTTCCACAGGGACGGGAGCTGGGCGTGCTCCTTGGGAATTCCAGGAGGGTCCCTGCTTTCCACAGGGACGGGAGCTGGGCGTGCTCCTTGGGAATTCCAGGAGGGTCCCTGCTTTCCACAGGGACGGGAGCTGGGCGTGCTCCTTGGGAATTCCAGGAGGGTCCCGCAGTGAAGTACCCGATGGAGACATCACCAAAGGCAGCACGAGGGAGGGCCCGGGGGGGCGAAATGCCACCGGACAGGGCCTCTGGGTGGCCAGATTTCCATAAATATTTGGGAAACCCTTTTCCCAGGAGCAGTTCACGCTCTCCCCAGTTGCAGAGAGCTGCAGTGCCTTTCAGGAGTTGCGTGAGGGGATCTTGTGGCCATGCAGTGCCTGTGTGTTTGCAGTCAGTCTGGGCTAATCCTGGCTGGGCTCTCCGATAAAAATAAATGTTTAAAATAAACCTTTAGCACCGCTGGGGTGGAAACGGAATGCAGAAGGTCCCGGGCGATTGGCAGAAGATGAAAATCATCCATTTAAAGGAAGTGTCCTTTAAGAGCGGCAGCCCCAGGCAGGAGGCACAGCCCAGGCAGGAAGTTTGTCAAAAGCTGGTGACTAATTGCAGATTAATAACGTGAGGGAAGGGTAACCTTCACTGCTCCTCCTCATTGCCCCTCCATCTGTCTCCAGGCAAACGCCAGTGAGATGTTTCCTGCGATGCAGCAGGCTCTGGGATCGAGAGGGAAACAACGAAAAGCAGAAAGTGTAGGGTCTCCTGGTGGTTTTAGAGGGTCGGGATGGCTGGAGACGAGAGAGCTCTGAGGTTGGGTCTCAGAGCATGGAGTTTATTACGAAGGGCGTGGGTGTAGGGCCCTGCTTGGAGCTGCCAGCTGCAGCGCGAGGCAGGGCAGGAAAGTGAGAGAGCAAGAGAAGCAAAGGTGAGAGCAAGAGAGAGTAAGGGCAAGGGGAAGTAGGAGAAGTAGTAGAAGTAGTAAAAAGAGAAGAAGCAGTAGGAAAAGAGAGAGAAAAGAGAGCGAGGTTCTTGTTTACAATACAATAAATCTTCTTCTGTGTTGAAGATTCCAATTTCCACTAACCAATCTAGTACAGGATACAAATCCTATAGCATTTCCATACAGCCTATAAGAATTGTTCCATTACCATGCTGCGTTACATTTTAAACTCTAGAAACTCCTCTCTGGACCCCTGCTGCCAAGCTAGCAGGGTCTGCTCTGACCCTGGGACCTGTCTGCAGGCAGAGGGGATTGTTCAACAGAGAGGGGATTACCTTCAGCCGGCCATCCCATTGTTTTCCCGTTGTTCAGTAACTAAGGCTTGGTATCCCAAAGCTTGCATTCATGTCAATCTCACTGATAGTTTCCCTATTCTCAGCACCTTTCACCAGGCAATCATATTTATAAGGCTTTCCTGTTTCATCTTCCCCAACAAGAAAGGAATCAACACCAACTTTCCAAGGGAGGAACGAGGCCCTGTGGCACAACGGGGACGTTTGAGGGTTTCTGGTTGCAGGGTACCCTGAGCAAAGCCCCGGTTTTTGGAAGCCGCTGCAGCACACAGAAGTGATGATCGTGGCTCTGAGCAGGTCAAAGCGCTCGTACTGAGCTGCAAAAAGGGCTTCGGATCTGCAGCGGCCTGGGAGGGCCAGAGCCGGATGGAATTGTGGCACCAAGGCAGTAATTGTGCCAAGGCAGGACCAGAAGCTCCATGTCAGGCTGGCGAGCAGGGAAAGCTCTTTCTCCGTGTGCCGGTCACTCTCAGGTCCGGGATTTTCCAGCTTTCCAGCAGGACTGTGCAAGCACATTCCATTTCTTCGATGCCGTGATCTCTCTGGCTGATTTACTGCACCCAGGACAGTCTGGCCACCGAGCTGGGCTCGTCTGGCTCCAGCTGGCTGCTGCCCCTTGGAGAACTCCCCTCAGCCCTGCCCCTTCCTCCCACCCTCCTGCCGAGCCATTCCTAATGATGCCTTAGGATTTTAGCTTTTATATTTCCATATATTTGTAATGCTGCAGTTCTTTAGTGTGTAACTCTGAGCTCCACACAGAGTGTGAGCAGCTGCTTTTCCCATTTGGGTCAGACACAACAATTCCTCTCCAGGCCTGAGAATCAAGGACAGCTCACTGTCTCAGGGAAATGGAAACAAAAGTGAGTTGCGGGGAGCAAACTGAGAGAATGGGACTGCACTGCCTGAAGCTGGAATTGCACAATGAACCTCTGATTGCAAATGGACAGAACTTCTATCTGTCCCAAAAACGTGTGGCTGTGTCCATCCTGGGTGCAGTCTCTGCGAGACTCCTGCACTGCCCAAGGTGCGCCCTGGGAAGGCCTTTCCATAAATCCCTGCCCTTATCCTTAACTCTGCCCAGCCTCTGCTCCAGGGCAGCCTCTCCAAGGCATCACTGACCCCTGACCCTTCCCACTTCTCCTGGAGCTGCTTTTCCCTGTCCTGGGGCGAGGCTGGCAGAGGAGCTGTGCCCAGGAGGCTCTGCCTGCAGGACTGTTTGCTCCAAAATCACCCTGACCCTGACACAACCCCAGCCTGTGGCACCTGGGGCTCTGATCCACGGCCCACCCGAGGCCTCCGGGAGCACGGGGCCGTGCCTCTCCCACTTGGAAAGAGAAGGAATGAAGTCTTCAATCAATCTTCCCCCCGAGGCTCGCCCGTGGTGCTGGACTGATCCACAGCAATTTGCCAGGAGCCAGCAGGGAGAGGGACGCAAGCTGGGAGAAGAGGCAGCTCAGATGATTTGCCTAAACATCAACAAGAAGCCAAAGAGAGAAAAGTCCAGGTTGTGACTAAAAAGGTTTTTTTTAAAGTGAATTTTTTACTCACTGTAACATTAGTAGCTATGAGGAGTTGTTTCATAAAGATCAACATCTCTGACATTCATCTGTGACCTCAAAATTAATGTTGGTCCTGAAGCCTGGCCAGCCCACGCCCAGGTGAGGAGGAAGGAAGGTCAGCGGTGCCTGAGACAGCACCGAGGTGTGATGCCCAGAGAGGGGCAGAAAGTTTGCCCAAAAAACCAAACACCACTGCCAGAGTGGGTGCGAAAATGGTGCTGAGCCCTCCTCACCTGAAATCAGGGACTTCTCCTGTACCTGCAGATGGCTTCCCAGCTCAGGGCACTGCGCTGGACTGCGCAGGGGCTCAGTAATAGGGTCATTCTCGGAGAATCAGCCAGGGGACAGTCGGCTTGCTTTGCTGGTTGGCCGCCAAAGGCAATGAAAAAGAAGTTATAGGAAACACAGAACCGGCTGCGGTTCAGCGGGGTTGATGAGGTGGTGTCACTGCAGATGGCTTCACCAGGCCTCGTTTGCCATGGGGACAGAGTGGTGCTGCCAGTGCCACGGGAATTAGGTGAGTGGAACTAATCTGAGTCCACAGGGCGCAGTGTCTGCCCACAAGGATTCGATTTCTTTGATCTTAGTCAAGAGCAGGCATCGATTTTATTAAAAATGATGCAGAGCAAAAGCTCTTTTTCTCATTTACTGGAGCTGCATCCAACCAGGCTGTGTGAAAATAACTCCCTGATCCCTGTGGGAACTTTGCTTTTGGTATTTGTACCAGTTTGGGCTGGATTAGCCAGAAACCCATGGATGACTGTTTTCTTTCCCCACTCCTGGATAATCTGAATGTTTTCAAGCTGAGAAATAAAATGACCAAGATAAACATCCCTCCACAAGCCTGAGAGCTGAGCTCTGCGATGGGGATGGCTGCTGTTTAATTGCTTTGCAGATGTAAAGAGCCTTTTCTTTAATTAACGACCTTTGCAGACCTGCCGTGCCAAGCAGGAGGAAGGGCAGGCCTCGTGCTTTGAGCTGGAAAGGAAAAGAAGCCTCCCAGAACAGCTCCCAGCAATTCCTCCCCTCCCAGGAGCCAGCATCCCCATGCAGCTGGGTGAAGAGTTCTCCCTCCTGCCTACACAGCCAGGTAAACGTGGGCTGGCAATTAAAGTCCGGATTTCAAACTCTAAACGAGTTTGCCTTTGATTGCCGTGCGTCAGTCGCAGAGCAAATCATGTTTATTCATGACTCTGCCTCCCAACCCGCCCGGCTCAGGGGGAGCTGATGCTCCCTCCGCATCCACAGGCACAGCTCCTGATTCCTGGTCAGCAGCCTGACGTTCCTTTGGACAGCTAAAACCGGCCACTCTCGCTCTGACACAGCAGAGATTCCAGGCCAGGCCGGCTGGAGCAGCCCGGGCCAGCGGGAAGTTCCCTGCCCATGGCAGGGGCTGGAATTGGGTATATTTAAGGTCCTGCCATCCCAACCCATTCTCTGATTCCACACCTCACACAACACCTTCTTCGTGCCTCTCACGGCCAGGCTGTAGAGCGTGGGATCGATGGGAAAGGACACAGCTTCTCCTTTTCTCCACGCTCACTCACCTTGATCCCCCACTGAAAGGGGAATATTTCCAAAAGTGCCCACCAAGAGGTGTTTACAAAGCCCAGCTCGGCAGACCTGGACATTTGCTTTTGATTATAAACATGTGGTGGAACAGAAACCTGCACAATTGAATAACCCCGAGCTCACTTACTCAGCCAATTTCCTTTCACAGGCTGCTGAAACGACTGCTTGTGGAAATTACTCAGAGCAGCCATGGGAAATCAGGCCCTGGACTGATCACAATTTTGTCTTTCATTCATATTTATACATTTGGCTTCATTTCCTCAGCTGTTTTTCCATGTGTGTGTTTGTACCAAGACCTGGACACCCCGATGCAGTTGTTTTCCACACCAGATCTCCTGGGGGTGGGCAGAGCCTTGCCCTGCACTGGTATTTTTTGCTCTGCTGCCCTTTGCACATGGGGGTGTAGGTGTGGATTAAAACAACACTCAACAACTGCCAAAGGTGAGGACATAGAGGACAGGATGGAGCACTGCGTGAGATCCATAAATTCCTCCAATATTCCTTTAGAGACTGGTGTGAAACAAAAAATAAAACCAATTTGTGTGAAGGTCTGTGACAAGACCTGGGTGCTGTCACTGAGCTGAGCCTCACTCACTGCTTTGGGAATATTGGAAATGGAACATTCTCAAGTGGCTGAAAAGCTTCTCCATCTCAAGAGCTCTCCTCAGGTGGAATAACACCCTGCAAGGGTTGCTAAGACCTTTCAGAGAGCCCTCATTTCACACAAATCCTAATGGTCAGGACACTTCTGAGCCATGGAAGTCAATAGTGGCTCCCACTGGCAGGTTTCATTCTGGTCTTGGTGCAGTGACAGAATCTGCCCCTTGTGAGGGGATGAAAGAGCCCCTGGGAAGATTTTCCCCCTAACCAAACCTTAGCCCTGATTCTCATTCTGTGAAATATTCAGTATTTTGTGTGCAGGTCTGACACGGCCCTTCACACCTTTACATCACTCTCAAGAAACGCCCAGCAGAAAATCCAGATTCTGCTCCATTGACTTGCTGTTTTGGAGAGCCAGAGGAACAAAAGGTGTGTTTGGGTTTTGTTTTTTTGCTGCAGGCTTGAAACCTAATCCTTATTCTCCCAAGATCCACAGAGCCCGTAATAAGGAGATATCACCCTTTATCCTCAAAAAATGAGGAAGAGATTTATCACTGGGCAGGTTTCTGAGCTGTCTGGCAACACCTGGAGAGATTTAGGGAAGTTTTTTTGTGTTGTGACACAGAGAACCCCGATCCTGGGCTGGGAGCATCCTCAGAGCACATCCCGAGTGAAGCAGTGGACTGAGACTTGATATGGGCAGTCCCAGAAAAGTCCTCTAAAAACCTCCCGTGCCTTATTTTAATAACACACAAAAAAGTTATAATTTCTGTCATTTGAATTTCAAATCCAACAGAAAGATCTACCTGATGCTTCTATTTTAAAATGCAATTCTTTCTTCTCTTTTCTTTTCAACTCCTTTGCAGAACCAAACATCATGTTTCATCTCCAAGCACTGAGATTAAAAAAAGCCAAAACAATTAGTGGGGAGCTGATGAAGGTGACAGGGTCATAATTAGTGCTGTTCCTCTCCAGCATGTGTTTATCATGCTAACAGAACAAGTCACTCACAGGGTTAGAGTCATGAGCTGCAGGAGCACACATGCCTTGTGCAGCTCTCGCACTGCTGGGGCTGTTCTGCAGGGAAAAAAAGCACAAATTCAATGTTTTAAAGCGAGTTAGAGCAGTAAATAAACAGGAATGGTTTGGATGCTGCTGGTGGCTCAGTAGTCCTGGTGCTGCATAGCCAGGAAATTGCTTCTATTTGGAATTTTAAGGGTGGTCCCTGCCAGGACAGGAGCAGTGCTGGTGATAATTCTGTGATATTCCGAAGGAAAATGGCTTTGTAGCACCAGAGACTCTGCAGCTTCTGCACCTGCATGGTGAGCACGGGGAGCAGGAGATGCTGGGGGCAAGTCCTTCAGGAGCCCCAAACCAAACTGGGGGAAATCTGCTTAATTAAATACTTTCAAAGAACCCTTTGTGATTCCCTCCTTTCCACCCTCCCCACTCAAACGCTGGGTGCTCCTTGCAGGATTTTGCAGGGACTCAAATAATCTCCCTAAAACTATTTCGTTTTCCTGTACCCACTGCTGAACATGAGCAGCAATTACCCGGGGAGGACGTCCCTGTGACAGTCCCTTGCTAATTAAGTCTTAAGTGATTAGTTCCCTTCCCATCCTGCCCTAAATCTCTGTATTATTTTTTTCCCCTGGCATTGGAAAGTCAACTGGAGAAAAAGAAGCAATCGGCAACTGTTATTTGACTACGTGCAAACAAATGTCCAGGAGGAGCAGAGCAAGTGGGAAACGGGAATTGTGGAAGCTCTGGAACGAACATGAGGTGGAATGTAAAGCCTCACTCTGAAATGCGATTAAAAATTTGGGTGATTTTGGTGGGATCAAGGTACAGCAGCCCTCCACTGACAGGCCGAGGAAAAGCTTTCCCCGCTTTAACAATCCCGCGGTCCAGCGCCACATCCCAGTGATAAACACAAGGGCCAACAGCATTTTCCATGGCTAAGTCCTTGCTTTTGCTGGGCATTTTTGCATTTGTTTGGCCAATATCTGCGGGAGAAGGTCCTGAGCCACCAGAAAGGGCTTCAAATCACCCCGGCTCCATCTGCCCCGCTGCTGCTGTGGGATGGCTCCGCATCCATCGCGGCAATCCTAATTAACCCAGTGCCATTACTGCCTTGAGGAGCGGCTGTTTTCTCACTGCTGGCCCGCTCGGGGTGCTGAGGGAGCGGGGCAGATGCGGGGTCAATAAAAGGCGCTGCTTTAGAGCCCTAATCCGAGAGGAAAGTGCCTAACTGAGCTCATTGACACCTGCCACCCGTAACCACCGAGCAGCGTTACGGGGATTTCTTGCTGTAATACGTGAGCAAATTTTAATGCAAGAAAAGCGGGAACAGGGCATCTCGTCTCCCAGCAAATTATGGCAGCGCTGAGGCAATTCCAGCTCCTCTTTCCCTGCCTGGCATCTGCACGGGGCTGTTTGGAGCAGGAACAGAGGCTCCTTCAGGTTCCTCCCTCGGTGCAGGAGCAGGGAGCGCAGACTCGAGGCTGGGCCATTCCAGAGCTGCTCCGATCCCAGCCGGGAACAGGCAGATCCTGCTGGATTTGCTGGGAACAGTCAGATCCTGCTGGATTTGCTGGGAACAGGCAGATCCTGCTGGGTTTGCTGGGAACAGGCTGATCCTGCTGGATTTGCTGGGAACAGGCAGATCCTGCTGGGTTTGCTGGGAACAGGCTGATCCTGCTGGATTTACTGGGAACAGGCAGATCCTGCTGGGTTTGCTGGGAACAGGCAGATCCTGCTGGATTTACCGGGAACAGGCAGATCCTGCTGGATTTGCTGGGAACCGGCAGATCCTGCTGGATTTACCGGGAACAGGCAGATCCTGCTGGATTTGCTGGGAACCGGCAGATCCTGCTGGATTTACCGGGAACAGGCAGATCCTGCTGGATTTGCTGGGAACCGGCAGATCCTGCTGGATTTACCGGGAACAGGCAGATCCTGCTGGATTTGCTGGGAACCGGCAGATCCTGCTGGATTTACCGGGAACAGGCTGATCCTGCTGGATTTGCTGGCCACAGACCCTTGTTTGCCAGAGCTCTTTTGTTCCCTTCACCTGCCCTGCCCACAGAGCAGCCACGCCGGGAATGCTCTCTGGAAATCACATTGGAATGGGGATCAATACTGGAATCGATGGGGCCGTGTGACAGCCAGGACGGGCTCAGGATGAGGGGACAGAGACAGAGGAGAGCAGGGATGGGGAGTTGGTGAACAGAGTGAAAAGGTCAGGCAGCACAGGAGGTGACGGGCAGGGAAAACGCCTGGATATGGCCTGCAAAAGGATCTGCTTCCCGAATTCCGGCCCCGCAGCCAGCCAAGCGCCGTGCCAAGTCCCACAGCTTTGCAACCAGCTCCTAAAGGCAGAGCTTTCTTGTCTGTTGGTTCAATAAACAGCAGCCTGTTATCATATTTATGTGCTGATTGAATCTAAATTACAAGCGAGCTGCGAGCTGCAGAATGGCTCTGTGGAATTAGCAGCTCAATCCCGCTCTTTTTTAATAAGGATTCTGATTGCAGCAGGGATACATCCTGCAGGCTCCGCGGTTATCCTGAAATGAATTCAAAATAAAAGGAAAAAGCGAGAGTGGAGATAATCTCCAAGTGTCAATTTGCCTTTTAAACCCGATTTACCAACTCCTGAAACAACCCTTTGCTGCTAATGGAGGGAGGAATTAGTGAGCCGGAACGCTCTTGAGATGTTTTTTTCCCTAAATAAGCTGGGTTTTACTGTCTAACCGGGAGTTTCGGCCAAACTTAGGGAAAAGCCAGGTCTGGGGGCTGTTGGAGCCCCAAAGTCAAGCCCTGTCCCCCGGGCAGAACCCGCTCATCAGGCATTCAGCGCTGACCTTTCCTGCTTTTATTGGAGAGGGCCGCGCGGCTCCTCCGGGAGGGCCCACGGCAGCAGGTGAGCTCTCGGCAAACAGAGGTGAAGCTCCTCCTGAACTTTGCACAGATTCCCAGAGGAGACAGCTGGGGACGAGCATCCCGGCCCTGTAACCCCTTCGGGGATGCCCCGGCAAGAAGAAAAGGCTGCGGATCCAGCCCCATCCCATCGTCCCGATGCACGCTCTGCTTGCGGGGAGGAGATTTCCGCCAACAAAGCTCCTTCAAACACGGTTCCACAATAAGTAGCTTTTCTCTCCTCAACAATGAAACAGCCCAGGTGGAGCAAAAAGGGCACAATTCCTTTGAATTTCCCTCCCTCAGAGCATCCCCGGATCCTGAGCACGGACTTTTCCCTCGCACAACAAAATGCTCCATGGATAAAAAGCCATCCCAATGCCAAGGAGAGCCGCCAGCAATAGAAAACGAAGTGCCAAGTTCACGTTCCTGCGTGTGACAATTCAAAGATGTAATTTCCGTGACAGTTTTTCTCCCTAATTAGAAGCGTAATTAAAAATTACACTCGGGGAAAAAAAAAATTTAAAAAAAGCAGTTTGTGCTTTTTCCCCCCCACTCATTTAAGGGAACAAAATCCTTTGAGGATGGGCCTAAAAGCAAGATTGAGTCCTTTGGAACCAGAGCGAGTGGAACACTTGGAAATTCAACTCTCACTGTGCCCACTCCAGTTCGGGTAGGAAAGCAGTGCATTGACATTAACTCTGTGTCAAGCCCTGCCCTTTTTTGCCTTTTTTGCCCTCTCCCCCCATTTATTGCCCAAAATTACCCAGGTCACGGGGTAATTTCCTCTCAGAGCACAGCCCTCATTAGGCACTCAAGAACTCAAATGTGAGGGCACAAAAGTGTAGGGAATGGGGCAATTTCTGCTGCTCTTTGACAGTTTTGGAGCATCGGGGCACTGAACCCAGTCGGGTTGGTGTCAGTGGTAAATACTGAGAGGCTGTGGGCAGAAACACATGCAGGGCATCTGAAATGGAAGTGAAATCAAAAATCTGCAGAGCAGATAAATATCTAAAGTCGAGGAATTTGAATTTTCAAACCCAACTTTCCTTCTCTCCATCCTGCCTAAAATCGTAAAGATGAAACACCCCTGATGAGATACTTGGGAATTTTTATTGATTTCTGCCTCACGTGTGATGGTTTTACCAACAAACATGTGAACCAAGGATGGAAAACTCAGACTTCAGGCAAAAAAAGAGCCCATGAACGTTCACCCTTTCATGGGAACAGCCCCATTTCTGTGATGACAGGCAGAGCTTCAGAACACTCAGCTAATTACACGGTGCTGGTAATTATTGGTATAAAACCGACGTTAAAGGCAGATGAAAAGTGCTGGTGTCATTTTTAAGGCGCAGAGTTACAGGGCTCAGAAATGTCAAGTCAAAATTTCAGTTTGAAACACAATTCCAAGCCTTTTTTACACGTGTGGTTTTTAATCCAATGACAAGCTGGAACCCTGCACCCAGAGAAATGACATTTCCAGAGGAAAGCTCTCAGGTTTCATGGATCCTGTTCCTGCTTCACGAGGGCGCATCCAGACCACCCCTCTGCCACCAGAGCTCTGCTTTAAGGGAGGGGTTTTGAATTATTTGATTTAAAGGGAGGAACCATCCCGTTGTGTGGGGTTTACCAGCTCTGCTTGGCGCAGCCTGGGCCAGTGGAAGCTGTCCCTGCCCAGGGGAAATTGGAAGGAGATGATTTTTAAGGTCCTTCCCAACCAAAATCGCTCTGAGAGTCCACGCTTTTCTGAAATCCTGCCTCTCCCAGCGCCTGTTCAGGCACACAGGTGGGTCCGGGCTGCCTCTGCCTTCAGCAGGCCGGCAGCAGCACAGAAGGAACTCTCTACATTAATGTAAATTACACTTAATTAGTAGAAGACAGTAAACTCTTGCTATAGGCAAAGAGATACAAGATGGGATGCAACGTGAGCCATAAAATCCGAGGGATCCTGCCGCACACACCAGGGCCATCTGCTGAGAGCGAGCCCTGCTCTGAAGACTCCGATGCCTTGATTATGCAAATCAGGGCGATTATTCCATCCTCAAGACTGCGGCAAGATAATTACCCAACAATAAATCACCGCAACTCAAGCGGCTGCAAATGAATTTTAAGCTTTATGGCCATAATTGCAATTGGATGGCGGTTATTGACTGAGCAGGAGCCAGGACATCAGGCCCCAGAGATCCCTCCCCGCTGCTTGTGAGAGCACTCGGAGCGCTTTGGGGGCTGCAGAGGGGTTTCATCTTCAGGAACATGACTCGGCTTCTCCATAAATACAATTTTCACCTGCCCACTAGGCTGCCTTTCGGCTGGTTCAGGCTTCGCAAGGACTGAAGCAAAGCATATGGAGTGCATAGCGGGGTTTTAGCAAGTCCTGAGCATGATTTTATTCAAATTAATCACCAAATCACCATCTGAGAGGAAAAACTCAGTCTCTCAGCTAAGCTCGGTTTGGTGGTGTCAGGAGAATTAATCCACCAACACCAGAGGTTGATGTCCAAAAAGGAGACAGAGGAGTCCCGTTACTTTATTCCAATAAAGGGAGAGGCCATGGGGCATTCCCCTGGGGTCTCTCCAATTTTTGGAGGACGCAGCCTCCTTTTTATCCTTATTTTCCGACCGCAGTTTCCCTCTCTCTTTCCCCATTGGCTGAGGTACTTGAGAGGTACAGACTTCCCGGAACGCCTAATTCCTAAGAGTCCCTTCTAATGTATACCCCCCTTCGCCTTTTTTAAAATTCTTATGGAATTGATGGTTCTCCTCATTGTTTCTTTCATCTTTTGATATTCCATTTCATTTATTTGCAGACCTACAGTTTATTGATAAAGACAAATCTCTCTTTCCATTCATCAATCAGTGGAATCCTTTCCCATTGTTTCTTTTCTCTCTTAGTGCTGGTTTTTATCTACCAGCAGGCCCACAGTTTATTTGTAAAGACAAGTCCCTCATTCCTTTCAGCGGTGACTCTTACCTGGCTGGAGTTCTCAAAGCTCCTGAATGAGAAAGTAAACTCCGATAAAATCTTAAAATTAAGCAAAGCACAGCTCCTGCAAGAGCTCTACAGAACAGAGGGGAAATCCCCAAGGCACGTTTTATCATAAAAGTTAAGAACTGTCATTTTTGGCTGCTTCAAGGCTGCATTTTCTTTGGAAAAAGCCACATTCCCAGCAGGAAGGAGCCAGGCCTGGAATTCCCTCCAGCTGCGCTGCAGCAGGAGCGCCTCATTCCCGGTGTCACAGGTGCCTGTGGCGCTCCAACAAACCAGACGATGTTTCCTCCAAGGTTAATTTAATTTATGTTCAAACATAATCAGCTACATGGATTTAGGACAGACATTTGTTGGGGGTTTAGGTGATAAAGGATGAGATCAATTATCAACACGTTTACAAAGGAGGGAAATGCCTGATGGTTTGGGAAATTTAGAGATATTGAAAGTATTTGACGTCTATATTAACTCAAAGCCCTAAATGGGCTGGGCTTGTTTACATTGCTGCAGTCTTATTACAGGGTGAATTTTACCAGCTGTCTTGCTGAGCAGTCATTTAGCCTTAAACTATAGTTAAAACTGTCATGGTTTTAAGCAAATTATATTGCGTAAAGTAATTATTTCCCGAACTGCAAAGAGGATCCAGGTAGCTCGTGAATCTCATTTCTGAAAAAGAGAGAGGAAAGCGCCCTCCATGTAAGAGTCATGGATCGGGGAAGGGTTTTGTGCCCCCGAAAAGGCCGAGCCAGCTCGGTTTGCAGAGCCGAGCACTAAATTTTGGGTGCAGAGCAGGCAGGAATGGAACAGATTCCTGCTAAAGCAGCCTGCTCCTTGGGCGCGTTGACCATCGATCCCAAAATACCCAGGCAGAGCTCGTTTCCTTCCCAAAGTGTTCCCGAAGCAATAAACATTAATCCTGCTGATTAACGCACAGCTTTAGGCTGCCTGTGGCTGAGGGAAAGCGCTAAAGAGGCGTTTTGAGGGAAATAAACGGCAGCAATTAAGGGCTGGGCAGGGAAAGAGGAATATCCGTCATGTTCGATCTGGCGGCGGCACTCAGAGCTCTCAGAGAACCCCAAAAATGCCCTTTGCGGCCCCAATTCCCTGTGTGCAACAGATTCCCTCAGAGAACCCCAAAAATGCCCTTTACAGCCCCAATTCTCCGTGTGCAGCAGGCAAATTCCCCCAGAGAACCCCAAAAATGCCCTTTGCAGCCCCAATTCCCCGTGTGCAACAGGCAGATTCCCTCAGAGAACCCCAAAAATTATCTTTGCAGCCCCGATTCCCCGTGTGCAACAGGCAGATTCCCCCAGACAACCCCAGAAATGATCTTTACAGCCCCAATTTCTGGTGTGCAACAGGCAGATTCCCTCAGAGAACCCCAAAAATTATCTTTGCAGCCCCAATTCCCCGTGTGCAACAGGCAGATTCCCCCAGACAACCCCAGAAATGATCTTTGCAGCCCAAATTCCCCGTGTGCAACAGGCAGATTCCAGCGGGATTTGCTGAAGGGCCTGAAAACTTTGCTATAATAATTTTTTTGCTGTAATCTATGCAATGCTTTGTCTCGCAGCCTCTCAGCAGCAGACTGTGGCCCGTGGGTGGCTGTCCCTGGGGTTTTCACTAATCCCGAGCAAGTGCAGCTTTTCTGCCTCATTGAGAAGCCGCCTTTCCCCGGTTCTGAGCCTCCCCAGCTCCCGAAGTTCTCCCCAGCTCCCACTCCCGGCTGAGTGTTTGGCTTCCCGCACGCCCTGCAGGATGTGTGTGTGCGGCACCAAGGAGCGCCCATCTGTTCCCCCCCTCTCTGCTCTTTTCCATCTCGCGGCGAAATGAAGAATTCCAGCCCAGGACAGTCCCCTCCTGAGGGCGGGGCTGGCGTTTGGGATTCGTGGGATTGGTTTGAAACGCGTGCTGCCCAAAAAATCCGGCAATTAAACCCCCATGGACACAGCAGGGCAAAGCACCATCGAGTGGCCGCTGAGTGGCCACTACAGCAGCCCAGAATGATGCTAAATTAGGGATTTTGAAGGCTGTTAAAACGATTTTATTTTCCCCCCAGAAAGCCAGGCAGGTTATTTAATGCAGATCCTTCTGAAATCATAGCACGACAGAGGCACAATGAGGCAAAACTTCCAGAGGGGTCTGGATCCTAGAGAGGGCAGGAGTCAGCTCTGGGTTTGGTGTTTGGGATGTGACAAGACCGGCTTTGATCGTCTCTCCGAGTGTTCTCAGTCTCCCCCTGGGCCTCGGGGAGGAAAAATTGCAGCTGGAGCATGGATCAGCTCCAGAGCTCTGCCACCACCAGCCTCAGAAACAAACAGGCGTTAAAGCCCTGGAGAAAACCAGAGAAAACCAGAGAAAACGTACCTGCCCAAGGTGACACTGCCACCTCCCTCTGGGACCGGGCAGAGGAGCAGCAGAAACTCCCCGGTGCTCCAGGGCTGCCTGGGGCTGGGGGACTCTGTCCCTTTGAAAGATTCCCACTCCCTCCGATCCAGAAGCACCCTGAAGTCAGTGGGGGGCTGTTACATCACGGAGCAATCACAATTAACTCTAATTACACGTCTTCACTGGCTGCCGAGCTTTGCAAAAATAACAAGGAAGCAAGGGAAAAAAAAAAACTCAGAAAAGGCAGAAGAGAGGCTCTTGCAATCCAGGTGAATTTTTCCAAGCTGATTGCCAACACTCAAGGTTCCCAAGGGCCTTTGTTAGCAGAGAAAAAGCACCAGACAAAGAGATGGAGATAACAGAAAGACTCATCTCCTTCTACCTTTAAAATAACCCAGTCAGGACCCAAAATTTGGGACACTCGGATGTTTGGGGGCCATCACAGCTGAAGGTTTCTCTGCTTCCCTGGTGGGACACAGCTCTGACAGCACCTGAGCAGCTCCATGGGTGCTGGAATAGTGAGGAGCTGAATTTTCTTGGGTTTGATCAGAATTAATACCCTGCACTCGGCCAGGTGCTTTTAAATCCTCCTCCCCTCGCCCTTATCTGTCCTGCAAAATATTGCACTCGGGGAGATGAGCTGCTGGTGAGGAACAATGGCCCTGCCACGGAATCCCTTTCAGCAGCACATCTTTTATCCTTGTCCGCAACAAGGAAATTAAGAGAGGTTTTTGTCGTTTCCAAAAAGCCACGCTGAGAGCGGAGCGTGCGCCCTGCCACCCCAGCGTGCACATCCCAACCCTTTATCCACGGACAAATTGTTATTGACTCTGCTCCGAGCCTGGGAGTGCTCTCCAGAGAGCTCAGCCAATGTTTTTATAAACACTGCCACAGCAGATTCTGTTCCATCGGAATACGTGCTGCTAGCACTCCCCCAGCCAGGCGTCCTGTGGGGATTGCACAGACCACCCTAGAGGATAAAAGCAACCCTGAGAAACGACAATTGATTAAAAAATACCAAATATATGCCAACTCCAAGCCCGCGACAATCCAAAACTCTGCCCTAACTTTAGGTCAAGACAGAGGAAAGGGCAAAGTGTGCCCAATGCCCACAGGAATCAGTGGCAGGGGTAGGTCAGATCCCTTTCCCAGCCCTCTCTCTCAGATTAGACCTTTCTGGTGCATTGCTTTTGGAAAAAAACCAAATATTTTGAGCCCACTATTGACATTATTGATTCATGGAAGTAACAGCATCCTCCTGGCCCATCCTTGGGAAAATGCAAGAAGAGGAGAATTCATTTCCTTCCCAGAGATATCAATACCCATCTTGGCTTCTGAAGAAATCTCACACCAAAGACTATTGATTTCCTCCACTTGAAATGAACTGGTTCAGTCAATTCCAGAGCTGTGTGGACAGATTGGAGTTTGGCTCAAACGCAGCGGGGATGCAGCAGGAATGGGGCACAGGAATGGGGTGAAACACGACCTCTGCCACAGGAATGGGGTACAGGAAGGGGGTGAAACACGACCTCTGCCACAGGAATGGGGCACAGGAATGGGGTGAAACACGACCTCTGCCACAGGAATGGGGCACAGGAATGGGGTGAAACACGACCTCTGCCACAGGAACGGGGCACAGGAATGGGGTGAAACACGACCTCTGCCAGAGCTGCCTGACCCACGGGGGCTCCAGCCGGGAGGGACGCCCTGGGTACCTCTTTCTGCAACTCGGGGACCCGAAAATGGCAATTTTCCTATCTGGGGGGACACATTTCATCGGACTTTGCAGCACTCCGAGCACGGGCCGTGCCCTCAGAGCCTCAGCTCCTGCTGCAGCCCCTCCTCTCCCAGCTGGTGAGTCACGGACTCCATTAAAATCACGGCACATTTTAGGGGAGCTTCCTGACGGGCTCAGACCGCATCTGCAGCCACGTCCAGAGCCCCATTTCCCAGGGCTGGATTTAATATCGTGCAATTAAAAGCCAGCCTGGGCCAGGCCCTGGGTGCTTCCTCTGGCAGGACTAAGGAGCTGCCACACCCCAGTGCGAGGCACGGGGAGAGAATCACCCCCAGAAGCCAATTGTGACCAATAATTGCCTGTGCCTGTTCTGCTGAGCAAAGCAAAGGCTCCCTCCGCACTCCAAGTGTGCACGGGAGGCTGGGAGTGCTGCTTGTTTTGGCAGAAGAGATGAGAAAGACGCAGAGCATCGGAGTTCAGAAGGCTCATTATGACTAATCTGCCTGCCTGAGCTGCAGGTCTTTTATTCCAGAGTCAGATCTAGGCCTGCCCTGGGAGAGAACATCTGCAAGGGATGCTAATTTAGGTATTTGTAATAAAGGTGGCACAACCTGCAGCCGGATGACTCTGCAGCAGCGCCGGGAGCGAGCTCAGGGTGGGAGCGAGCTCTGCCAGCTCCCAGCCAGGTCTGCACGAGGATCCCTCCCCAGCCCTGCACCAGGCTGGCTCCTTGCTGCTGCTGCAGAGGCAGCCTGGGCTCTAACGGGGAAACGGGACCCCTGAGTGGCATTTAGCACTTCAGCTGCTCAATCTGGGGTGGGCTGTGGGTGCCACAGGGAAAGGCTGAACAGCCTGGGCTTATTATTGCATTCTCCTCACTCTCCTCCTCACCTGCACAGCGCTGACCCTTGACTTTCAGGAGCCTGAAAAACCAGTGTTCTGGAGCTCACCTCCCACGAGTTAACTCATCTCCCATGAGTTAACAAGCACCCTGCTCCTGCAGTGAAGCAGGGCGAGTTCTGCACCGTTCTGAGCTGGTTTTTGTGGCTTTGTGGTTTTTTTTCACTTTATATGAGACCTGAGCAACATTTAGGAGTGTGTGTGATGCACTTCTACCAATTAATCAGTGTTAAAGGGTTTGGACGGACCTTTCTTATACAGGAGGAGGAACTGAGCGCAAACTGAAGTGCTTTGCTCTGAAAATCTTCCTCCTTTTTATATTTATTGAATGTTGGTGCCAGCAAGGGACAGGCCTGACACAGAAAGCAAAAAAGTTGTGATGAACTTGCAGGGAAATTCATTCTGCAGTTCAGGACTGGCCCTTAAAAAAACTCTGCCTTATCCCAGGGGCGTCAGAAACGTTTCCTCTTCAGCATTTGTGGCCAACTCCTCCTTGCATCAGAGAAATCAAATTGCCACTCAAGACCCCGGCGCTCTCTTCAAAGCTTTCCCCACCAGCAGCCTGTGACAGAGCAGCAAAGGAATGGATTATCTCTGTCAGGCACGGATATCCCACTGCCATTTCCCCTTTCCTGTGCCGTGGTGCAGTGCAGGGGGCACCTGATCTCCTTCCACTCCCCGTGCTGCTCTGAGTCTGCTGTTGCAGAAGCAAAAAGAGAGCGCACACGGTAAGGAATTACAGAATTACGGAACATTCAGGACATTTGCCCCAGGAACAGCACTCCACAAAGCAGAAAAGCCCTGAAAAGAAAAGATTTTGCTCCTTATGACAAGGTTGCACTTGTGGGTTTGAAGTTTCATTTTGTTTTGGCTTCGGGTTCAGGGCTGGTTTTCTTTTATCCGTCAGTTTTTCTTGTTATTGTGCTTTATTTTCTCCCGTGATTCATCTGACTCTAGGGCATTTATTGAAATCCTTGATACGAAATGCAAGGGAAATGAATCTCACTTTAAACTTCCTAAGGACATCTCCATCACCTGATTAAAGTCTCCTGCAGTTTTTTCCAGCTCTTCCCATTGCAGACCGAGAGACGAGGTGCATTTCTAGCAAAGGCAGATGTGATTTGTAGCACATCTCCCATCAGACCAGCCATTATTTTAATCCATCGTTTTCCAGGGGAGGGAATAAATGCTTCTTTTCTTTAGTAGGACTGAAAAAAACCCACACAGAGATGAGTTTTACAAGCAGTTAAACGCTGTAAATCAAAAGGCCGAGGCAGATGGCAAAGAGTCAGTGAGACTCAGCGCTCGTCCATTAAACACCTCACTCAGTTCTCAGTTATTAAATTGCTCTTTTCCTGACTCAGATTGGAGTTGATTTTCTTATGGATGGGTGGATGGAAAATTTTCTTGTGATACAACTTGAAGCCCAAGGAGTCGAGGCGAGGACAGATTCTTCTTGGCCTCAGAGAAAGCATAAACATCTCAAAGAAGTCTCGTCCATATATTAAATAAATGTATTTATTTTGAGGCAAGCAAAGTGTATGAAAGCTTTGCTGTACTGCTTTCCAGGAGAAATAGTTGTTCTATACTGAGCTCATTTGGCTCCCTCGGCGTGGCAAAACTCACATAAATAGGATAAAAAGGAAATTATTGCAGTAACACTTGGAAAGTTCAGGAGAATTCAGTTTGACTTTAGCACTGAAGATGACTCAGAAAGTCAAGAGTGTGCACACAGCAATCCGGGAATGCAGCAGCCCAGGAGATTTAGGGTTCCACCATCCAGAGAGGTTGAAAGCAGCATTTGAGATCCACTCCTTTGGAGAAAACCCCCCAGAAACCGAATTTCTTTAAAGCCTCACCACAGAGATGGGTTTCACTCTGTTCTCTCCTTGTCTAGGGCTGTTTGGTAATCCAAAAAATACGTTCAGAAATGGTATCGAGGCATTACTGGGAAAAAAAAGAGGAGCTTTTTTAGGAAACACCCTTCAGATTAGGGACTGCTAATGCTCTGAAAGTGAGGTGGTGTTAGGGATATTCAGCTACAAGAAGATATTAAAATATTGCAGCAGCAGCTACACTTTCAGGAAATGGTTTCTCTTGGTATTTGAATTGCAAAGAGATCTCTTTACCAGCACAGGGAGTGTTTAAACAAGGAGCACTGCTGAGAATTCCAGCCGGGGTTTTTAGCAAAGCCCCAGGACGTGCTGGGACCGGGAAGGATGCAGGTGAGTGGTGCCCCTCCTTGGCAGTGCCCTGTTCCGTTACACCGGAGGTTACGAGCTGTTAACAGCGGGAAGAACGCGCACAGCCCGCTTCCTCACACAGGGATTCCTGCTTTCCGTGCTGGCGGCCCGTTCCGTGCTGTCCCTGCCGTGCCAGCAGCTGTGCACACGCGGGGACAGCGCTAGCCTCGGAGCTCAGAGGCTGCCAGCGCTCCAGGAGCACGCCGAGCCTCCCCGGCCGCGCATCCCCGGCCGAGCCCCCCCGGCCGAGCCTCCCCGGCTGAGCCGCCCCGGCCGAGCATCCCCGGCCGGGCATCCCCGGCGGAGCCTCCCCGGCCGAGCCTCCCCGCCCGAGCATCCCCGGCTGAGCCCCCCCGGCCGAGCCTCCCCGGCTGAGCCGCCCCGGCCGAGCATCCCCGGCCGGGCATCCCCGGCGGAGCCTCCCCGGCCGAGCCTCCCCGCCCGAGCATCCCCGGCTGAGCCCCCCCGGCCGAGCCTCCCCGGCTGAGCCGCCCCGGCCGAGCATCCCCGGCCGGGCATCCCCGGCGGAGCCTCCCCGGCCGAGCCTCCCCGCCCGAGCATCCCCGGCTGAGCCCCCCCGGCCGAGCCTCCCCGGCTGAGCCGCCCCGGCCGAGCATCCCCGGCCGGGCATCCCCGGCGGAGCCTCCCCGGCCGAGCCTCCCCGCCCGAGCATCCCCGGCTGAGCCCCCCCGGCCGAGCCTCCCCGGCTGAGCCGCCCCGGCCGAGCATCCCCGGCCGGGCATCCCCGGCGGAGCCTCCCCGGCCGAGCCTCCCCGGCATCCCCGCAGTGCCTGCGCGGGGCAGGGCAGCCCGCAGGGAAGGGCTGCTCCCCCCGAGGGCTTCCTGGGGGTGGGAACCCGTCTCGCTCCTCTCTCGGGGGCTGCGGAGGGAGCCCCGCCAGCCCCCCCGGCCCCGGCCCCGCGCTCCGCCCGCCGCTGTCCCGGTGCCGGGGCCGGTCCCGGTCCCGCATCCCCGGGGCTGGTCCCGGTCCCGCATCCTGGGGGCTGGAGCCGCCCATCCCCGCCGGGGTGAGTCCGTGGGATTCGGGGGAGGAAACTTCGCCCCCTCCCCTCCCCTCCCCGCAGCAGCAGCAGCGGCGGGCGAGGCAGAGAGGGAAGCGCTGCGGGAATTCGCATCCCGCGGCCGGCGAAGGGAGCTGGAGTGGAAACAGGTTGTTGGGATCTCTCCGTGGGAGGAAGGGGCGGCTCTGCTCAGCCGCTAGCCAAGCCTGGGCTCTGGGAAATGGAGACGGAGCTGCTGCCTTGGCAGCCGGCGGTGTGCTGAAGGAGATGGACAGCGAACTGCTGCGGGGGAGCTTGGCCCCGGGATCGCCTCTTCCCAGGAAGCTGAGCCACTTCCCGAGCTCCTGAAGTTCCAGCGGCCGCTGGCTCAGCCCGGGGTTAACCACGGCGAGTTCCACCTGCACCACTCCCAGCTGGCAGGGGTCAGGCAGGTGATTTTCTTTCTTTTTGCTCCTCTGCTTGTGCGTGAATGCCGAACACCAAAAAGTCCGCCTGAAAGCCTGGGAGAGCTTGGGAAAAGCCACGGTGGAGAGTTGTGGTGTTTTGGATATATTTGGCACAAAGTACTCACACCTCTGCTCGAGGGATTCATATGGCTTGAAGGTAAGAGATTCGTGTCGTGCTTTTCTTTGTGAAATAGAAATGTTGTGAATATCCCGGTGAGGGAACACAGACAGCAGTGGCTGCTGTGATCACCACTGCCTAGAGATGTAAATAAAGACGGGAGAAAAAGGAAAATATTTGTCATTACACGCAAAAGACCCATTAAACTCTTCTCTTCCGCAAGAGAAGAGGTGAGAGCGGGTTTTCAAACCGAAATTCAGGCTGTCTCATTTCTCCATCTAAACCACTCACTGCAAAGCAACAAACACTTGTTATTGTATGCTAAAGAGGCATTTGGAGTTGCTAAGAAGCTCGGCTCATTTTGAGAAGTTTGATGTTTAACACTGCTCTCACAGAGACACAATGGAGAGAGAGTGACAGGGAGAAGTGGAGGAGGAGGATGTGTGCAGAGGATATAATGTAGGTACATCGCAGTTCCCCAAGGAACAAGATTGTTCAGTCAAATTGTTTGAGGGAAAACACTCCTTTTTTCTCTTACCACACTCATTTTTTTACATCTGGTAAGGCAAGACTGGCGTCCTTTCAAATGTAACGCTCAGCACCAGTCTGGATGGAGAGCAATCTTCCCCAGAGGAGAGCAGGGCATCTGTCACCCTTTGCTGAGGAACCCCGGAAGGAAACCTCTCAGAAATACTTCTCTGAATGCTGCAAGCAGATTTTGTGTGAGGTTTACAGTCACCTTTGCCTGAACCATTCCTGTTTGGATCTTAATTTTTTTTTTTCCATTGCCCCTCCAGTTCTAAGTTCCATCCAGCTTTTTGAAACCGGTGGAAAGTGTGGCTTCAGGGCAGGGAATCAGCCACCAGGATGCTGCTGGGTCCTGCTCAGTGCTGGAGTATTTTTGGTCCAAGCTGTTGTCTGTAGGTTGTTTCTACACAAGATAACACATCCCCAGTTGGTAATTCTCAAGTCTCTCTCTCATCCCGACTTTCCCACATGCCAAGCATGGAGCTGCACAGCTCCCAGCATGTAGAGCATGAATCACTGCTCCTCGAGTGGAGCTCCAAGATAAAGAGAAAAACAGCTTGGGTTGTTTTATAAATAACCAGCCGCAGGGTTATAACAGAGCTGGTCAGATAGGTTACACACGCAAAACAGCGTGGGTTGGTTCCCTACGTGTTCAGGGCTTCATGGAATTATTGTTCTTTAGACACACAGTGGTATTAAGAACTCACAGCTCTGGGTTTTTATCTCTTTTGAAGCAATTGCTTGTAGTAATCTAGGAAAAACCCAACCTCCTGGCAATATTTCTGCCTCCATCAAGTAAAGATCGCTGTAGTTTTTGTTATTTCCCCCCCTTTAACTTCTTTTCCATACTGCAGAAAATCTGTTACATTCAAACCTTTCTTCCTTACTTCTGAAGAGAGTTTTTGTAAAAGAACTCTCCACTGATTTACGAACCACTGCGTAAAATCTGCCGTGCTTTCCACACTTCACGTAACTTCCATGGGCACACACACACGGTGTGTGTGGAAAAGAGGCTCACGGACAGGCTGGAAAAGAAAACGTGCAAGTTTCAGGCTTTAGAGAGAAGCCTGTGACCCCTCAAAAGCAGGGGAACAGTCAGCGTGGGTGTATTTTAGGTGCCAGGGGCTGCACCCAGGCCCAAAGGGCTCGTTCGCGGTGACGTTCCGCTCGTGCGTCACCGTCGCGCCGCGGGAAGGGCTCGGGAAGGGCTCGGGAAGGGCTCGGGAAGGGCTCGGGAAGGGCTCGGGAAGGGTTCGGGAAGGGCTCGAGAAGGGCTCGGGCAGGGCTGACCTGGGGTGAGCGGCCCCGCAGTGTCCCCCGTGCCCGTCCTGGCACTGCTGCCACGGCCCAAACCCCCCGGGCTGAGCGGGTTCCACCCCGAGCCCGTCCGGCCGAGGGCATTTATTGATTTGTGCCCGCGCTGGTGGCGGGAGCGGTGCAGTGTGACCCCTCCGTGTGCGCCGTGCCCCCACGGCAGGGCACGAGTGGCGCTTCACCTGCTCAGCCCCGCGCAAGAGCCGGACACCCGCCTGGCACAGACGCTCAGCCCTGCCTTAATGGCACTGCACCAGTCAGCCTGGAATCGTCCCCTCGCCCTGCCCGTTCCAGGCTGCGCCACCAGAGAGCTGCAGGCACCGGGCAGGGGCTGACAGCAGGGACGAACCTGCTGGGAAATGGGGCTGGAAGGGGAAAGCCTCGCTCTGCAGCCAGGCTGAGGCTCTGAGCAGCTCCGAGCAGGGAGCAGCCGTCGCAGAGCTGCTCCCCCTCAGTGGCACAGGCCTGGCACAAAAAGTACCGTTCCTTGGGTGTTCTTCTCCTCAAACCCATCCTTTGCTCTAAATCAGCAAATCTCCACCCTCCCATCCTCTGGTTACTTCAGCTTTGGAGCTGTAAATGAAGCTGGTGGAGCCGTGGAATATCCTGAGCTGGGAGGGACCCACAAGGATCATTCTGTAACGAACACCTGACACAAATTCTCTGAAACAACAGCCAAAAAAAACCCTTTGAAAAATACTTATCTTCAGGGCTTTGTAGCTCTCCAGTTATGAACAGGATGGATTTGGCTCACGCCCCTCACAATCCTTTCGGGATAACTCGTTTTCAATTTCACCCTCTGTGCACAAATTCCTCGTGAGCACGGAGGAAATCTGGGACTGAGCTCTGGATTCCCCACGTGCCCAGAGCTGATATTCCAGTGCCAGGAGATGCAGGACAAGGAACATGTCCACGCTGAGCTGCAGAGCCTCCTGCCACGGGATGTCTGGATGCAAAATGCTCCCAAATGCTGTGGGCACTGGGGAATTGCAATTCCAAGGGAAAGACGTCCACAGATTGTTAATAAATGCACAGAAACCAGGCAGGCACAGCGAACAGTTGGGTGATGGGGCAGTGTTTGCAGAAATATCATAAACATTGCTCCATTCTCACACTCCTGCCCAGGCAAAGGCAAAATTGGATAAAAAGATCCCAGACCGGTGCAACTTTGGCCTCCCAGGGTTATTTTTTAAAGGCCACAGGAGAAAATACAGTGGGATGAAGGTTGAAATGTATTAGGGCTTGGAATTTAGGTTTGGAAAGCTTTGTCTGGGATGAAACTTTGCTGTCTTTTAGAAATGAAAACTTTCGGTAACTCCTGAGGAGCAGGGACACTGAGCAGTGAGTGCCAGGGTGCTGCCAGCGAGATCCTTTGGGGAAGGGGGAGGCAATTGTTTAAGTCCTGTCAGATGCATCATCCCTGGTGCTGTTACAAAACCAACCTATATTCAATCTGAAGTGATTGCTAATAACTATTAACTCCTCTCCCAATTGTTCCGCTTCAATCATGTTTTCTCTCGCTGTCCTTCACCTGGGTATTTTTAGCAATATAATTTTTTTTTTTTGAAGATGTGACTGTGTGTTCGGTTGCTGCTTCTCTGTACATCCCTCCCAATTATCCCGGTGGGTATTTTTCTCTCAACCCCCCAGAATGGGTTTATTTCTGGTTTACTCTTCCCTGTTGGTTTCCATGTGGTTATGTGGGAGGCTGCACTTTCTTTATCAAAGCAGAGAGCCATGATTAGTCCATTCAGAAAATGTAAATGCAGCCTTATGTGTTCTGGAGCCTGGGGAGAGGGAGAGACTGCAGGGAGCAACAAAAGCTGTGATAACAGAGCACAGCACCGAGCCCGGCAGGGCTGCCTGAGCTCAGGGATGGCCACACTTCACGTTCCAGAGGGAGGTGAATAAACCCACTGAGCTGCCTGGGGAAAGGTAATCACGGGGCAGCCTGAAGGAGAGAAACCCTCTGCAGCCTGTGCTGGCGTCCTCTTGGATTTGTAGCTCCTTTCTCTCTCATTTATCCCGAATTTCTCCGTAGCCTCGGCTGTTCCGGCGTGAGGTGTCCCAGGGTCTGCAAAAACTCAGTGGCTGATAAATACACACATAAATACATATATTTGATTCCGCTCACTGCCCCAGGATGCCAACTGCCAGCGCTGGGGATGGATCAGCAAAATCAACACCATTGAGTGCTCTGTGCAATCTGCAGCTTCGGGGAGAGAAATGAACCCTTCAGCAGCAGCTCAGGTTTTTCAATCAGCTCCCCTGAATGCTGCAGCTGACACACTCCAGCAGAGAACTTTGAGCTATTACCTAAAGTATGGCACCTTGCAAATTACTTGTCTAAACTCCTTCCTATTTTGGCATCTCAGGCAATCTGGAGCTTCAGCAAATTAAGATTCTCTGCAACAAGCACTCTCTGACCCCCAGCCCCTTTGTATCTCCTTATTTCAAGCTTTTGCATATTTGCATGACAGCTGAGAAAAACGTGATTATGTCTGGGATTACTGGAGTCCAGAATTAGATGGCCAACACTTGATCTGTTTTTTTCTGAGCATCTCTGAGTTCCAGCCTTTATCTCCATCCTTAGAACCCACCCCAGAGAGGGGACAGGACACCTCCAGCCTCCTGCTCTCCTTGAGACAACCCCACACAGATTTGGGAGGTGAATTTTAGTCACCCGGGTTTGAAAAGCCACAATTATAAAGAACTTGCTAATTTAAAAACCCTTAAAAATAGAAACACCCCCCCACATTCACATACATATTGTTGAACAGGAAGAATCACTCATGTCCCAGTACATGAATCATTCATCACCCCCATGAGGTTATGGATGCTCTAAAAATGTGTTTGTGAGTACTAAAATGGTGATTATAATAAATACTACAGGAATACTTCAGCCCACCAAGTCCAGGCATGTGTAAAGCTCCTTATTTGCATGTTGATGGCAAAACTGTAAGAATTAGGGGGTTTTCTTTATCTCACTAACTAGGGAGCCAAAAAGCCAACATCCGAATTTCCATGAGTACAGTCCTACATATTGGTTTATTTTCATTTGTAAAGCAGGTTGTGATCCATGGCTGGGGATTCTAGGCCTGTGCTGTGTAACAGGAGGTTATTAAAGCATTACAGTTATTATTATAAAGCATTACCATTATTATTATTGTTTTTAAATGGCACGTAAGTTTACCAGTGAGATTTAGGTTTCCGCTTATCCTTCCTCTCTAGAAAACCGGACTAAAAGAGGAGCCTTTTCCTCAAAGTTGATGCAAAGCAGGATTTAGTGTTTCCAAGGATAGCACTGAGGGAACTGCTGGGGACAGAGCTGCCAGGCCGGGGGCATCCCTGGCTCTGGATTTATTTCCAGACCGAAGACAAGGACTGGGAGTAAATTCCAGCCCATTTGCTCCCACCCACAGGGATTTATATCGGTGAATAACTCCAGGGCTTCCTCCCCGTCGGCTGCAGAGTGCTGGGCATGGCTGCCAGCGCGCTGCTGCGGCCGAGCCGGGCTCACGGATCCTGGTCAATAATTCCATGGGGACAGGGGCAGAGCCGGGGCTGCCTGGAGCTGGGGAGGGACCCGCAGAGCTCTGCACCAAGGAAGCCGTGGCAGGGTGTGGGGTTTTAATTAGGGGTTTAGAGGTGTAGTGAGGTAGGAGTCTAGAGCGAGGAATGAATTATTTATTAAATTTACAATACCATTTCTATATTCTAGTTCCATATGGCGATTGAACAGTGCTCACACTTCTCCTAGGGTGATTGGTTAAAGTCTCAGACACCCACTTAGCAATGTTTTTTCAGAAATGTTTTTTCCTAATATAATGTACATAAGGTCAGAAGATACCAGATGTGAATGCTATTTACAAAACCCCTATCTATTGTTTACATAGCTTGCACAGCAAAGGAAAAGTTCTCACAGAATGAATGCAAGAGGAGAAAATTTTCCTGCTCACAGCATTTCAGCATCCGCAGCAGGGAGCTGCTCAGGGAGCTGCTCGGGGCACACAGACCCTTCCCGGGCCTGGCCTGCCCTCCTTGCTGCTCTGGCACTGGGGTGGCTGTTCTGTCCCAAAGGCATTTGGGGAACAAGGACGCTCAGAATCCCGTGGCACGGCCACGGCTCAGGCGGCACGAACATTTTTTGGAGCAAGATCCGAGGAAACTCGGCAGATTTTCCCGTCCTTGCTGCCAGAGAAAGCGTGCACACAGAGCAAACGTGGTGGGATGAGGCAGCACTTTTAAAAATATCTCATTTTGATACGCCAGGGCTGGTTCTGGAGAGCCGGAAGGGCCGGGGCTGGCTGAGAATCCTCGGCCTAAACTGTTCCCGTGGAGAAGCAAACCAAACCAGCACCCGCACAAAGTAACTGCTTTTCTCACGAGCTCGCTTCCTCTCCTCACCCCAACACCGATTCCAGGATTCCTCTGCCAAGGCAGCTTGTTCAGCTGCCAGGACCGCGGGGCAGAGCCGCCGCAGGGGTCCATGTCCCCAGACACGGGACCCCTCCTGGCACTGCCACTTTGCCATGCCCCGCTCCCAGGGCACCGGCCAAGGCCAGCCGTCCTTCCCGGAGCCCAGGCTGCGCTTCTGCCAGAGGTGTTCTACTAACGAAAGGAGAAACCCGTCCTGTGGGAGGATGTTTGTCTACATGTGATGTCTGCTTCCCTGCACTTGCCTTTGTCATCCCTTCCAAGTGTTATTTTTATTTATCTCAAGATTCTTTTCTTTTTTTTTTCCTCTCAGTGTGCAGGAAGAATCAATTAAGAAACCACAAGCCTAACAGAAAATGACAAGGAGGGATGATGATAATAATAATAATA
>VWPU01014199.1:0-15254 GCA_013398955.1 Callaeas wilsoni | reverse complement strand
GGGGCGAGGGAGCCGTCGGTCCTCGCGGCGGAGGGCCGCCTTCCGCCGGGCCGGCCCTGCGGAGCTGCGGCCGCCCGGTCCGGGCCCCGCGCGGCCGCTCCCGAGCTCGCCGGGGGAGCGGCCCTGCGCTTCGGGCCCCTGTGCAGCCAGCCCTGGCACGAACCCGTCCCCTGTGCCCCGGCCTTTGCCCCTGCAGTCATCGCGTGCCCGGCCGGCCCTGCCCCCGCGCGTCCCGCAGGATGGGCACCCCGCGGAGTGATGTCCCGGCGTGTCGCTCACCCACCGCCCGCCCACGCCTGCGGCGGGACAGGGAAATTCAGCAAAACCCGGCTCAAATTCAGGCGGATCTGTGAAGTCGCCGGCCTCAGCAGAATTTGGGTGCGTGGGGGATGTGAAGGTCAGCCGGCCCCCCGGCGGGGCCCGCTGCCTGCGGGGAGCTGCAGGGAGCCCGCGATCGGACGGAGACTGGCCGGGGCCGTGCCCCTGCGGGGGGACCGCCCGTGGGTCGGTGCCGTCATCTGGAAGGAGCGGGGGGGGGACGTGGCAGTGCTCCCTTCAGCAGCAGTGTGGGCTGGACCTGGATAAAAACCCCGCTCATTTAGAAACAATAACATTTTTCAAAGCAAGAACATTTTCGCATAACGCAAGAGCAGCTGGAAACAGCAGTGCCTCTGATCCCACCGGTTTTCCAACCCCTGCTCTGGAGCGAGGCACAGCAGGTAGCTGCGGACCTGCCCTGTTGAGTAATTTCACTGCGAGTGGCTGTGCCTTCCCTGGGGTTTGTGGAATGCTTCATCTGCCGGAAAAAAGGAAGCTGGAAGCTTTTTTTCGTTTCACAAATTTTGAATACACAGAGGAGGCAGGGAAGAGCTGCTCACTGTCTTCTCCCACGACCCCATTTCTCCAGGGCCCTACTCCCTATATGCAGTCACAAATGTTCAGTAATAAGAGTCAAGTGAAAAACTAACAGCTCTGTTAAGTGTATCTCCCCAGATGATGGCTGGATGGGAATACCCAAAGTGTGCTGAAGCTCCCATACACCCAGGGATGCAGTATTTAAGGGCTGCTCCTTCTGACCTAGTAAAGGAAATCTCCCCAGTTTCCCCACTGAAGTAACTACCACTGCTTGTCCTGGCTTTGCAGTGGTGACTCCATTGAAGTGCTGCCTGCGTGACCAATTTTACACGGTGTGGGAGGAGGTGGAAGGTTGCTGCTATGGGAATATATTGAAACAAAAGTTCCAATAAGTGCAAAATACAGTCCTTTCTTCCCAGCTTGAGACTGAAGGTCAGCTACAGCTGGCACAGGCTGTGCATGGTAAATAACAAAGTACACTGAAGATGTTGAACTGTATCGAATTCCTGTTTTTTGGATCTATGTTGTTCCAGGTCGTTGCAGTTTAACTCTTAGGCTCCTGCTGCATTCCCAGCTGCAAGCACAGCTACACTCGAGGAGGCTGAAAATTGTCTGAGAGCCTGCTAATGACTTTAATGAGCCGCTCAGGAAGACAACAGGGATTTGTGCAATAGATGGGTGTGGTGGCATCCTGAATACATCTGTAAAACAACAAAAACATAAAAGACAGAATTGATTTTCCCTATTCCTGCTGTGTTCCACCCAGCTGTTCCCGAGTACGAAGGAGCTGAGAAGAAAAGCAAGGTCACATTTCTTAATTCCAAACCGCTTTCAGAGTGTTACTACAAAAGCCAAATGCTGTCCCGGCAAGCTGTGTGTGAACCCAGACAGTCGTCTGCAACCTGGCAGGCAGAATTTTGGCAGCTGCCTGTCCTGGGGACACACAAAGCTCAGGAGAGCTCCGTGAAAACGGCTACCTGAAAAGACACTTCAAACCCATGATGTCTATCACTAATCTCCACCCACGAGCTTCTGAGCTGTAACTCTCACCCCTGTGTCTGGGGCAGAGCTAAACAGAGGGCAGTCCCAGGAAACTGCGGGAAACATCCTGTGCTGTAGCAGTGCACACATCTGGTGTGAAGATGTTCAGGCTGACGGGATTAGGATATTTGCTGTTGTTCCGAGGGAGCAGCAGAAGGCCAGATACGGCAGTGATGGGCACACCAGGCATACAGACTAGCAACCAGCTCCTCACCCTGAAGGAGGTGCAGAGGCAGACATCCGAGAAGCACAATAGGAGTGCTTAACAGAAAAGGAAAAAAAGCTGGCAGACATTTTAAAATGTTTTTAAATCTCTTCTTAAAGAGGATTTAAGAACGAGGCGTATGTAGGGGAAAGAAGCTTAATTTATGATGAATGTTAATACCAGCTCCTTACATATGGTACTGGCCTCAAGCATCCCTGAGGGTGTTTGAGGGACTAGTGCTGTGCTTATGATTTCAGTGTTTAGGGGAAACTTTCTTGCATTATTAAACAAATCATGCCCTGCATTGCCTTACGGTTTGATGTACATGATGCATAGTTGATGTCAGCCAGCTGGGGAGACAGGATTCTGCAACTTGTTGGTATTTTGAGAATAAGTTGGAAAACTGCTGACTGAGACCCCTTCCTTCAAAAAGAACCATTAGAGTTAAATTTTTTTAAATTTGGGGAAAAAAAATCCCAAACTCAAAGTTTTAAATAATAGCATTTACCCTTTGGCTATATTTTTTTAGCCATCATTCATTATGATGGAAAATATAAACATTTGCGAAGTTAAACGTTTGATTTGACTACAGAAAACTATTCTATTTGTTACAGAAAACAGCACTAATTGCTTGGTTCCCATTAAATCCTCACTTTCCTAAAAATGGACCCTAGCCACAATTCACTAGCTGGCTTTACCCATTTATATCATGGAGCTGGACATCCTGATGTAGCTGACTAAGTAGGAGATGTTCATCGAAGTAGGAGGGATAAAATCTGATCCACAAACCACTTTGACTTCCTTGCATCTATTTCTGTGTTTCCTTGAACACTCCCATCCTACAATACCCTGCTCTCCGATAGGTTAAATAATAAAATTAGTGTTTTCTCCTCTAGGTCACTGTTTGCAGTCCATCACAGGTCATGCCACAACCAGCTAACGGCTGCTAAGTGGTCTGTGTGAAATTAGTGTAGTGGGTCTCCAGCCAGAAGCCAGTTGACAGATGCCCAAAACTCAGTTCTCCAGTTGGCTTCCTCGTTGGCAGTCACAGCAGGTTGGTCAAGGCCATGCAAATTCAGCATTTCCCCGAGGCCAGGAACAGAGACAAGGTTGAACATCCTCCTCTCCTGTGAGCGCCAAAAGTCTTTAGACAAAGTCACAGCACAATGCTGAGTGCCAGTGCCCGAGGACCTTGCTATCACCCCAAAATCAGCTCTCCAGGGAGGTGGCGGTAGCAAAGGCAGGAAAAGCTGCTGAAGGCTCCCTGCAGAGGCAGCCCTGACATCAAGGAGAGCGTGCAAAGTGGCTGTGGGAGTCTTGATGGAAGGTTTCACCCTTTGGCTTGTCCTTCACAGGAGGGCAAACTGCAGAGCTGCCAGTCAGACTAAACCAATATAGCATTCCCTGCAGTAACAATATAAATCCAATCTCTCTCCCTCTCCGCCTTTTCCTCCTGATGACAAATTTAAACAACCTCACTTTTTTGGCAGCAGGAAACTTCACAATTAAATATAGAAGCAGAGCACACTTTGGGATGGAACTTCCAGCCAGGGAACAACAGATGGCATTGTTTGCTGGGCTGGAAAAGCTGCATCTGCTCCTAGAAGAAATGCTAATCGGGGCTTAATTAGGCATTCAGAGGGAACCGTATCCTATCCCCAGGACAATGGCCATGTGTACATGATCCTGAAAAACACAGGGAGGAAGATACAAAATCATCAAAAATCCTCACTGGAGCAAGTCCAAATTTGGCACATAATGCGATAGGGTATCCCAGAGACTTTCCCTGTGCTGAAATCCATCCAAGCCACTCAAAATAAAAATGTAGTTGTCAAAGACTTGTTTTATTTCATTTTCAAGTGGTCAGTGATTTTGTTTTCAGTTTCAAAGCAAATCATTCCAGCCTAACACTGGAATCAGATCCTACCCTGGCAGCTCTCTGACTCGCTGAGGTGTGGCAAGATTAAAGGGTAGCTGAGATCTTATGGCAAGTACTGCAAATGGGGATAGAAGGGTTAGAAAGATCAGTAACACCTTGCCCAGGATAACTGATCCCTCTATAGAAACACAGAGTAAAGAGGAGGATGGTGGAAAATGTCCCCCAGTTCGTTCCAGCTGGGTGTTCAAGCACAAAAGGAGTCCCACGATGTGCAGTGCCTGTGCATGTAAGGGCATTGTCCCTCCTTCCCTCCCTCAGCCCTGCCAGCTTCCCCCAGAGGTGCAGGCAGCCAGGCAGAGCTCCGTGCCCTTATTTCAGCGTCTTCTCTTTGGAGTATCAAAGCACCCCCCAGTCTGGAGCCAGCAGAGCTGTTTGCAAAACGAGACTGCCAAGCATTTCAGCAAGACCCTGGCCCCAGCTGCCAATTGTGCCAGCACTGCAGAGACCCCCATTGTGCTGAGGCTTTGCTTTCGAGCCCCGATTTCGTTTTAATGCCCTCTTTCTCCCCTGCTTGGTTCAAAGCAGCTCATCTGACCAGCCTGGTCTAGTGGAAGATGTCCCTGCACATTGCAGGGTGTGCTGGCCTGGATGATCTTTAAAGGTCTTTTCCAATCCAAGGTATTCCATGATTCTTTGTCCTAGCTTAGTGCCTGGGGCTGGTCCACCTGGGCACTCCATACCACCTCAGGTGCCTGGGACAGTGTGCACCTCATGGGCAGTGCCAACAGGGACCCCTGTTTTGCTGGTTGCATGCCCTACTTCCAGTAGCTCTGGAAACATTCCAAATAGGTAAAACAACACCCACGTCCCTTACACCTAAAAAATGTTAATAAACAGGGATCATTACTGATTCCAAACAATGCTCTCCAAACATTGCCAAAGAATCACTGGAGATTAAAGGAATTTTGGGACAAGTAACTTAGAGCTGCAGTAAAGGAAAGAGTTTTCTTGGCACTGAGGCAACGTTCAGCAACTCCAGAGTGGTGAAGAGAAACATAAGGGTATCCTAAACCATTTCTGCCTTCAGCACCATTCTGCTTCAGAGGGGTGTCAGTCCTGACCTGACACAAACTTCAGGGCAGCTAGAAGTAAAAATGGTTCTCCTGACAGAGGATGTAGCTGCAGATGACGAAGCTGTAGACCTTAATCACTTCTGGGGATTGCTGTGCCCCACTCAGCCCCACCACAGTTTTGATCCCCATGCTTGGCTGTCTGGCTCTGAACAGCCTCCCATTTGCTGTGAGTGTGCTCTGTATCCCATTAAACATTGTGACCCCCATCACGTCTCTTTGAGAGAAACCTTGGAGATTTGCTGACTGTCTGTAGCTCACTGACAGCAGATTTATTTTCACTTCTCCAGTGGTGGAGGTGGTGGCTGTGCCCCTGTACGTGCTGACCTGCAGCTGTCCTGCTCCCAAGCACTGCATCTTCATGGTGTGTGGTGGGGGAGGCACTGGGAGCAGGTTTTGGACAAAGGCGCCCATTGCAGGTGTCCAGAGTCACAGAAGTCAGGGAAGGCCAAGTGCTGAGGTGTTGCTGTTTTCTGGAGATGGCACAAACCAAGCTGCCTTAGCAGTGAGCTGCACGAGTCAGGCGTTCCTGTGCAATGCAGGTGGATGGATGGGTGTCCCCGTTCTCCTTAGAGGTGCTCCAAGAACCCATTCTCCAGCATTACCTTCCTGTGCTGAAGGATGAAATGTCTAAGGTGCCAGAGCTGCCACCCTCCTGCTGTTCTTTGCCCTGTGGACTGGTAGGACTGGGAGACCCAGCAGGCTGGTGGAAGGAGAGATGTCCTCACACCATGAGACTGAGCTAAATGGGGCCGTCCTGCCAGCACAAGCCTTGAACTCAGCTGACTCCGGAGTGTTGAAACTCAATGACATGACAAATGGCAAACGTCATGAGGTCTCAGCTTTCTAAGGACAGCTGGAGAACTGGTCCCAGTTCATCTGCATATATCAGCACATGGGGCTCCAAGCAGGGCTGCTGCTGACCCAGTGTGAAGCTTTCCAGTGTTCATGGTCCAAGAGCAGACACAGATTTTGGCCGGCTGCCTGGAGTTTAAATGTCTGTGTTTTAGACCCAGACTTCCTTCTGAGAGGTTCCAGAGGGAAAAGAAAAAGCCCAAAAGTGCTTCTAAAACTCTAATTTATCCATCAATGGCCAGCTTTCTGCGATGCCTTGATTCTGAGAAATCAGAGAGGAAGCGTGACCGAGGCGCGCCACGGGCCTTTTGGCTGCCCTCTTTGGCTTGGGGGTATTGAGGAGAGCCAAGGGACTCCAGAGGAAGCAGCAAGGAGCTCCAGCTGGGAAGGGGTCCTGACAGCATCGCGTTAGGAGGAGAGAGAGGACAGCCAGCCTTGCTGTGACTCAGCCCCAGCACTGTGTCTCTGCCGCCTACTCATTCCTAGGATTTGAAGCCTATGTCCCTGGGCTGTCCACCTCCATGAGCCCAGACTCCTTTGTTTTGGCAGGGGCGAGTGCAGGAAATGAAAAGGTGATCCCAGGAGGCCCTGAGCCCTGCAGGATAGCATGTGAATTGTTTTCTTGAAACTGGGATCATTTGTTCTCCATGTTAAACAGGGCAAGAAGCTCAGTGACTTCAAACTGGCCTTGTCTGAGAACTTGTTTCAAAATCTGGGGCACCTGGGGCTTCTGGAGCAGTATTTCTTGTCCTCAGAGAAAGAATTACCGGAGGGAGCATGAAGTGAAAATGAAAAAAAAAGGGGGGAGGGTAAATGAAGGGAAAAAAAAAGACAATTAGCTATTGCTGTAGAGTCCTCTAGTGGTGAACATTCATTTCACAAACGGCCCAAGTGTGCACCCAAATGAACTCAACCTCCCATTTCTATTGATTTTCTATTTACATAAAACTGCATATAAAAAAAAAAATGTCAGTGGCCAAATTCCAAACTATTTTGACTATTTATGAACAGTGTCAAAGGCAATGATCCAAAATTAAACAAAAAAATCTTTTCCCTTCCGAGTAGCATCTCCCATCCAAGGCTGGGTATTCCTCCAGATGGGTGCTTTGAAACACTATAGGCTTAAAAAATTTCCAGATCTTGCCTGCTCAGTTTTTTTCTAGCCTGCTTCTGTTTTTGCTGCTGCTGAGAGAAATGACTGAAAGAGAGAGCCTGCAGAATTGAGTTGTTGCCACACGCATACCAAAACACTTGCCGTTTTATAATCCAGGTAAAAACTGGGTGGTGGTGCAGCATTATTGTGCTGAAGGGCACAGGCCAGCTCAGTCTCCAGCAGCCACAGCAGTGGGTTGAGCTGAGAAGCTGAGTTTAGATGCAATTTCAAACCCAAGTAATTTAAAGTATCCTTCACATTATCCTTTTCTGCCTCCTTCCTCCCACGTTGTCCGAAGCCTGCTTTATTTCTGTTCCTGGGCTGTATCAGTCAAAGGACATGGCCTTATGCAAAATCCATGCCCAGTGCTGAGTCAAATGGTGTTTGCAGCAATTTGAATATGTGATAGAGGAGAAAAAAAGCTGTTGCCTGCTGTGAGCACGACCCTTGGCAGGAATTCCCCTTCCTGATGATTATGTCCATTCTCTGCCTTCTTCTTCAGACCTGGGTCTTCTCAAATGTGTTCCAACTTCTGCCTCGTAACCAAGGAAGAAAACTTCCAAAGATTTAAGACTTCATTACAAAATACAGTCTCACATGCTGCAACCAAATAATTGGACACTGTTTCTTTCCTAAGAGTCTTTTTTCTTCTCCCTGTGAATAATCACCTGCCAATAGTGCCCTTTGAGTTCCAGCTTCTGCATTGGAATAGCTGGATTAACACCTGCTGAAGACAACCTGCTAGTCATTGGCAGGCTGTGTAATTTAAGAAGCATCAAAAATACCAAGAAAAAAAGGATCATAAAATTATAAGCAGACTGGAGGATGCTGCCACTTAAAATGCTGTTTCACCCATGTTAACACATAATTCAGAGGACAAAAGCATGAAGAATTTTTTTAAAAATAATTTGAAAAAATACATTTTCCCTGTATTTGAACCAGTACATAGAAATAATACAGTCCTAGAGTCACATAATAATTTGGGCTGGAGCAGACCCCAGGCAGTCATCTGGCCCAACACTCAGCACAAGCCTAGCTAGACCAGCTTCCTCAGGGGCTTGTGGAGCTGATCTTTGAATGTCTCTCAGGCTGGAGATTCCTCCACCTCTCTGGCCCTTGTATGTGATACATATTCAAACAATTCATGTCATGTTTCATCTTTCTATGCAGCCAGACTCCGTGCTGTAGTTGTGAAGCTTTTCTAGCTGAAAGCTGCAGTACTTGGTATGTGTTTGAATTTACAGGTCCGTTCCCACTGATTTACTTTAATTATTTTTCTTCAGACCTGACGTCCCCCCAGTAAGCACAGGCACCTTCTCGAACACTTCTGCTGAAAAGTAAAGCTTTAAGCTTATCTCTGCCAAACCCTCAGCAGGGTCCAGATGCTTGCTGGTGTCACTGTTAATTAGGCTGATTTTAGAAGTGCTCACTGTAAACTTAAACTGAGCTGCCAGCCCCATATCACTCCTGCCTGCCTGCATTAATTCTTATATCCCCTCACGTCCAAATCAATAGTATTATGTACTAGTAAATAATAAGGGTTTCATAAATCTGAAGTAACAGAGATTTAGAGTGTTGTTTCAGCTACAGAAATGAGCCCCTGGGGTCTGTTGTTTAGCTGTTGATTTTTCCGTGTCCCAAAGGAGAGTTTCAAAGCACTTTCGAAGTGCTTTTCACAAGGGGATTAGCAAACAGAGCATTGCAAAGGCCCTGGGAGAGCAGATATTGTTGCATCCAAGTGGGAAAGTTTCCTTTTGTTCTCCTCTCCATTTTCTCCATGCCAGTGAAAATCGAGAAGAAAATAAAGTACCATACTCATGCAAATCTTTACCTTCTGCTGAATTCCAGTGACAACCACAAAGACCATTTTCAGCTACTGACTCCAAATTCCATTATTTATTTTTCTTTAGTTAACATTTCAAATCTTTAAAATAGAAGATAAACAAAAACGGTTACATGTATTTTATTTTTTTTCACTGTAAAACCATTTTCCATCCAAAACCTGTTCACTGTAAAATTCTAACTGGAATAATTTCTTTCTCTTCACGTTTATAAAGATTAAGTTTCAGGAAAGACACTGACTCAGATACCACGTAACTGACATGCCAGAACAATTAGACTTGATGAGAAGCTCTGGGATAACAAATTTTTTTAGAAAAACGAGGTGGTAATTATGAATTTCAGGATGAAATCAAATACTGACATCCAGAGCAAATCTCTTCCACACCCTAGGAAGAGAGAGACTAAAACCTGCTTCTCTGAGTGCTGGATATAAGGTGAACAGTATCAGTTATTTCCTCAAGCTTCAGGCTTCCCTTCTTTTCCCACAGGAGACCAGAAAACCCGGAGGTTGTGAATTAAAACCCATTTCACATACAAAGGGGAGACCGATGTTCTGTGTCTTTTATAATGAGTTTTTAGAGGCAGCTGGAAATGCCTGGCTTTAGAGCAGGGTCCAAGCACCTTCCTTCAGAGGTATCTTAACACTAATCCTTGCTGCCTGTTTATTTTTGGCTCTCTATGTCTTGTTCAGACCAGCAAATGAAGGACCTTTCCAAAGGCAAGGAATCCCACTGCCACCCACAGAAGTGTTACTTGAACAAAAAACAAGGTTTAGATCATTAAAACGGATGGGGAGAGGAGACCTTGTTATATGGTATCTACCTGGATGGTGTCTTTAAATTAGGGTGGTTTGCTCCCAAAATCTCTGTGATCCCAGGGATTATGCAAGATTATATAACAGGCCTTGCTCAGGGGGCCCTTATTCCAGGTGACTTATTAAATGCTTTCATATTAAATTAGGCAAACAGTGAAACCAAAGGAATCAGAAGAGGGGTTTGGTGGCTCAGAGGGTGCATCGTGCCTTCTCTATGTCTACAAATCTTCTCACCTGTTCTGAACTCCTTGGAAGCACTGTGGTATGGAGGTGCTCTGCCAGAAAAAGCAAAAATGGAGGATTTCTTATCTTTAGAAACCACGACATCACACGCCTGATCAATTTACAGCCCAGAATTTATTAGTGGAAACGTATCCACACATCTGCAATTCCTATAAACCATGAAAACACTTTGTTTCTGATGCCTCATTGTAATTGCAAGCCCCCTGCTTTCCATCAGGAGATGCTGAAGTGGCTCCTGAAGGAGGGGAGAGGGGGTGTGTGGGGTGTTAATCAGAAATACCCAGGCCTTGACCTCCCAGACACTGGGGAAAGGAGAACTGGGGGGACAGCTCTGGAGGCAGATGGAGAGAGAGCCCCGGTCCTGGTCCCCAAATCACTGCACATCGGGGGGACCCAGGGAGCCGTGGAGGTGTTCAGAGGATGCTGCGTTGAGCATGGAGCTGCTGCATCCCACATGTGTGATCCGAGGTGCTGGTCAGAGGGCTGGGAGCTCAGGCATATCCCGATTTTTCTCCATATTAATTAACTGCTATGTACATCTTGTGTAATTAAAAGCCAGAGCAACTCTTCTCCTCCTCAGTCCACAGGCAGCACTCCACTGTTGTAAACACACTTGAGATTGGAGCTGGGCCTTTTGCTGGCTGAACTCCCTGCTTTTATTTCATGTTAAATGCTGCTTACAGATATTACCTGTGCTGTGCGGCAGCCAGGGGGTTTATATTAATGAAATGTTGCTATGGAAACAGCACATCAAGCAGAGGATGGTGTTTCTAGGGGAGGGAGGGAAGGAGCTGCCTGTAGCAGAAAGGTCCGTGGCTGATTTGAAGGGACAAGGGTTTGCAGAACTGTGTTTTTGTAAAGTTACCAGAGCCTGGGAAAGTCTCCTGGGTTCTTGTGTCCTTTTCCTTCCTACGGCTGATGATTCCTGACTGCATCAATCCTGTCCTCTGAGCCCTGTGAGAAACACCAGTTCTTTAGTAGATCAAATAATCTTGTCTTTCCCTTGAAATGTTCCCTAATTCACAGCCCAAACAGCAGAGAATCAGCTCTGAACAAGTAAAATCACAGTATTACTGAGAAGAACACTGAGAAGTCAGAAACTAGAGCTCTGTCCCTGGTGAAAAATGGGAGGCTTGACCCTTTGCAAGGGAGCACAGTCAGACTAATCTGTGTAGATATCCCTGGAGCCCTGCCTTGGTTATGCAAAGAGCTGGTTTAAGCCGTTTTTATATGTGTTGCTTTCACCACTTCTCTGAACGTAGCAACAGCTGAGACACCTGGCTTTGTCAGCACGGGAATAAAAGTAATTGCAATACATTTTATGTACCTGAAGAATCACTTTTACAGGCCAATTTTCAGGCAAAATATAGTCTTGATGGCTTATTTGGGAAAAGCCCCTGAACCAATCTGTGGTTTATCAAACTGAAGCTATGAAACACAGAGAAGCAGTCATCCAAAGTACACATGGATGAAACCAGACCACTCTTTCGAGGTTGCCTTCCTTATATTTAAGCTGAGATGTTTCAGGGTCATCAGGTATTTCAATAATTTCAAGATTAAGATTCCTATCTTAGAGAATTTCATGGAGGAGGGGAAGTATCTGCATAGCCACTTTGAACCTGCTGTCCAGAAATGTATTTCCCTTCCACACAGCAAGCCTTTAATCTGCCTCCACTCGTGCTCAGAGTGAGAAAAAAAAAGAGGAACTAGAGTGCATTTGGGATTGAAGCAGAGGACAAAGTTCCCTTTCATGCAGCCCAGGAGTAAATGGGGGCAGCTACAGAGAGCAGGTGGATAGCTGGTCTTTGCACACAAAAGCCTGCTCTGTCTTTGGAATCCATCCAGATGTTTTTGAGTATGTGTGATACCCCAAGTGGGATCAGAACTCTGTGCATAGTGAGGAACATTTCCTTCTCTGAAAGACATGTTATCTGACGGGGCCCAAAAGACAAAGAGTAAGAGAAAAAAGTATTATGTTAATATTTTCCCTTTTTCACAGATGAAACTGTTCAGGAACTGACTTCAGCTGGGTTCTGTAAGGTTTTGCAGAGCTGAGTTCTGTATAATGGCTCTGAGCCAGCACCTCAGGTCAGGAACAAAATCTTCCATCCAATTTTCATTTCTGTTATTTTGTCAGGCTGCAGTCAAATTCTCTCCCAAATAGTTCCCCAAACCTACACCACTCATTTTCATCTAACTCCAATAGAGATCCATCTTTTGAAGGATCCCTGACCTGAGTAGCTGCTGCTGAGAGAGGTAATATCAAACTAGGGTGTATCATTAGGAGATAAAAACGTCTCATAAGCATATAATCCATTCATCCATCCATCCATCCATCCATCCATCCATCCATCCATCCATCCATCCATCCATCCATCCACTTTTATCTCTCCTCCTTGGATCTGGATGCAGATCAGCCATGCCACCTGCTTATCAGTTAAGGAAGAACAGATTCACGATCTGATAAATTTAGCAAGTACCATGTAAGCTCTAATTGGTGGGCATGATCCACTCGCCTTCCATTAATTCCAAAAGGTTCTGCTGATCTTATCACACATTGTGTCCTCTTTGTGTTTTAATCATCCCCACCCACACTGCATTGAAATTTTTTGCCGTGACAAGCCCAGCTCTGAAGCAAGAACGTCACTGCTTTCATTGACACTGAAAAATCCTGGCTTGTTAATAGTGTAAACGGACTAGGGGCTTTGCCTTCCAGCTTAATTCAGGAGTGCTATAGGCATGAGTGGGTTATAAAAGCTCTTTTTCAAGATAAAAGACAGTTCCTCACCAGAAAAAAAAAAAGAGCTCAAACATCTTTATGACATCCCAGTGCAAAAAACAATTGAAAAGGATTGTCATAAAAGCAAGCATGTCAGTTGTGAACTTTACTGAATTGAATCTAATGCAAAATTCATGCCGAGGTGTCACAAGTGAAAGGCAGTTTATTAATCCAACTTATCTGGAGCTGGTAGGCAGCAGTCATGGTAAATTAAGATCGTATGAATATTCCCTGGGCTGATTTGAGTTCCTATTCAGGACCCCTTTTGTGAGTGCAGCGGGGGCAAAAGGGTCTTTTGGACCCAAAGCAGCCTTCTCTTCCTCTCCCTCCGACACATCTTTTCATACTTGTCACACAGTGGGTGCTTTGGGGCTAAGTGAAGCATGATGTCTTTGCCGTCTGACTGATCAGGATGCAACGCCCAGCTAACCGTGTCATGCTGCTTTATTCCAGTCATGCATTAGAAAGCATTTTATTTCTCCATTACGTTTTGTGTGTTCCCAGGCTAACTTTCCCTACTGGGAAGAAGCTGCAGGGAGGATGGGGTTCTTAGACTCCTTTTCCACATGCTGTCCTGATTTTGCAAGGTCTTATTTTCCCCACAGAGAATGGCAAACTGGCTCATAGCTGGTGTGTATGGAAGAATTGCTCCAGTGAATGTCTGTCTGCTGGGAAGGCAGCAGAGCACCTATACAAAGAACACAGTGGGCTCCTTCAGCACAACGGCCTTTCAGAGGAAACCACAAACACCCCAAAGCAGCAGTGGCGTGGGACCAATGCCTTCCAAAAGGATGAGGGGAAGAAGGAATTCAAATGGTTTGAATTAAAAATGGAGCAGGCTTGCAAGCTGTCTCCATTGTCTCCTGGTGCTCTTGGGTAGTACTCAAAGGAGACAGTGATGAGATTGACGGGTCTAGCCAGGAAAATGGAGCCCCCAGTGCTGGCAAATTACATCAAAACCCTTAGAACAGGGATGAAACCCACCTCCTTGGAGGTTTAGGCTAACAGCAGGGTTGGGATTTCCCCAGAACAATGTGGGAAGTAGGAGGGCTCTAAATATGGCTGGCTAAGGGATATGAGGCCAAATTCAGCCTTACCAGAAGCCCAACCAATGCTTCTTATTTCTAACTGGGCTGAAGCAGCTGACTAAGGAGCTCAAGCTGGCCAAGAGTGACAGTAGGAGAGGAGATGAAGGCTGTGGAGCTGCTGGGAAGTGAAGGAGTTAGAGTGGATGTTTACTGGGGCGGTGGGTTACAGCAGGAGAGCCACAGCAGAGATATGGTTTACTGAGCTCTCGAGGGCTTGAAAAAAATTTTGCAAAGGAAAGAGTGCCTCAGCTTATTGAAACTGAAGTGAGGAAGAGCCCAAAAGAAAGAACAGGCCTCTGGAGCTGGTACCCTGGTATGAGTGTTGCTGGAAGATGACCTGGATCTATTAAAAAGACGTTAAAGTTGATCCCTTTCTATCATGTTTATGGGATGTTACCCCAGAGTGGCTTTTATCAGATGTGCATTTGGCTCAGCACTGAAGGATAATTGCAGCTAAATAGTCTATGAAATGAGATCTACAAATGCTATAGAGTGTGAGCTGGCCAAATTCTGTCCCCATTTACATCCATGAGGTTTCTCTGATATCTATGATGGCAGAATTTGTTTGAGATGTTATGGAGGGTAGACAGGAATGCATTGCATGATTATGACAGTGACCTGCTTTGTGTCAGCTGTTCCAATGACTCATTTCATGATTTTTGGAATGTCACTTAACTTTTCTGTGCTGTGATTTACTCAGCTCTGCTTATTCATGTTGACCTGTCTTACATGAGGAAATTTCTCTAGAATTCCTTGGACACTGTGCATGGAGGGTTTTGCAAACTGCAGAGCACAGACAATTGCAGCTGGGAGCAAAAATGAGCAATATGTACTTGAAATATGCCACTAAATGATTTCTCTCACCTTTACTTGCTGAAGCCACTGAAGTGTGACAGCCAGTAGAAAAGAAAAATAATAGCAGGTTGGTCTTCCTTGGCCCCAGTCATGCAAAGATTTAAGATTTACTTCTCTAATTGTGTGTAAATCTAAAATACGAATGCNTTTTTTTTTTTTTTTTTTTTTTTTGCAAGATGGAGATTTTACACTCCAGATTAAGGATTGCCTTGAAATGTGCTGGCATGAGACCTTGATACAGGCCGTACTCCGAGGAACAGCTGATGTGATGTGCCCATTTTTTTGGGGGGGGGAGACGAGGTACCTTTAGCTAAAAGACACACAACACCTTCACCTGCCTGCACTCCGGGTGGGCTGTTATGTGTCTGTTTTAATCCCTGCGCTCTGGATAGCTGACGGAGCGGGAGGAAGACACGCGGACCAGCCTGCGAGGATGCGGAATGTGGCGGCCGGTGCTGGAACGGCAGCAGCGGCGTTCCCGGCGCTCGCAGCCCCCCGCGGGCCCCGCGGTGCCC